>JASANE010005041.1:0-19139 GCA_030248225.1 Trileptium ribeirensis | reverse complement strand
TATGGTCTTCAACAGTACGTACTTCCGCTAGGTAGAGCAAGATGTATATGAAGTCCAATAGTGCAAAAAATGGACTTAGAACTTTTTGTCACTGAGGCGACGATATGTATCACGTGCTGGCGATATAGTATCACGTTTATAGTGGGACATTGTGTTTTTGGCTTCATATGGCCAACCCGGGTTGAGGGCCTCTGGTTCCTGCTGTGTTAGGGGTACAGAGGTCCACCATACCTCAATATGACCGTCAGACATGCTATTACTACACCTCACAGTGACATTAAATTTCCTTACAAAAGACTGTTGCTATGGACCAAAACGTGCCGATGTAGCCCCCCGACTAATGACACGGTTTCGTGAAATGATCCCCATATATCCAGATTGGTTATGGCAATATTACTGTTTTTAAGTATTTGAGGCCTGATGAACTCATGCAAAAACCTATTCTGACCTGACCCCGCAACGTAAATATCACAAGGACCAATCTTCAGTTACATACAGGATGGAATTGCAAAATGAGCCCAACTTACTGACATTAACTTCAATGATTATTGAAATTTAAATGTTTTCAGAAACCAACTTTACTTTAAAGATGACAAAATTGAGAAACATTTTTGCTAATACTACAGTATTGCCATCTAACCATTCAGGAACATTATTGGAAATATCTACTATACGTACAGTGAAAAATATTTCATAACATTCGTGCGATATCTCATTATTTTACTAATATTTACAGCAGTGTCCACGAAGATTAGTGTTTTATGATAATTTAAAAAATCGTCAAATCCTAAATCAATTATCAACATTTTGTAGACCATGATCAAGTCATTATGAAGCTGTCACAGATCAAGGCTTTCCAGATTAAACTTTGAAAAATAAATATGATTTACGAAAAAAAATTTCCCATAAAGCATTTCAATCCTTGGCAGACCTAGCTTTGTTCGTGCTCGGACTCAACCTAATTAGGAAATTAACATGAGGACCATGGTAGAGATTAAACTTTGAAAATAAATATCATGTACCAAAAAAGTTCCCATAAAGCATTTCAGTCCTTGGCAGACATAGTTTTGTTCGTGCTCGGACTTAATATAACTGGGAAATTAACATGAGGACCATGGTAGAGATTAAACTTTGAAAATAAATATCATTTACGAAAAAAAGTTCCCATAAAGCATTTCAGTCTTCCGTGCGCCTCCGCAGCTCTTCCTCAACATGTTATGGGTAAATGACACGGAGCGAGCGGAGTTTCCACCTATAGCTTTGTTAGCGGAAAAATCGCTTTTGTCGTCTGTGGAGATCAACTCGTCACTGGATGGATGAATCTTCACTATTTTTTTATTTCATCGCAAGTCCTGTCTGTCTGTGCCCTTCCGTTAGACGCTAAACCCGCCAACCACATATTCCGGGTCAAAATGAGCCCAGACGGTGTGAAGGGTTAAATTATTTGAAATTTGGTCAGCCGCCGATCTGTTTCGCGACCTATACCTCGAGATAGTGTCTTCGCAAACAAGACCCGAAATCCTCTTATCCTGAGCTACAACTTCGAAATTGCGCATTTTTTCAGAGTTGCTATTTTCGAGCTATGAGCCAAAATTTTAAAAATACCCCAAAAGGTAAAAATTTCAAAATTTTGACGAAACAAGTTTTTTTGTTTATTGGTGATGAACGATAGGATTATAAGATTATCTAACCCGTTAAACATGTTTGTTTCATTGTTTTAACTTCATATTAGCTAGAATATTAACCCTGGGAGACAGTGCCGCATCAAAATTGGCATCAAAAATAGTCAAACTACACAACTTTTACAATGTATATGTACGTCAAAGGAACGTTTCTAAAGGGTTTTAGGGTTGTTAAATACGATAAAAGCAATTATATTTGTATCGTATGCATGAAATAAGGCAAGTCATAGCGGTCGTTCCACAATCATGGGCAAAAGTAAGTCCACAAAAACCGACGAAGATGGACGAAACTGCGTACGTCAGCTTCAGACGAAACTGTGTCTCTCCGCGTCCATCCATACGTAATTTCTTTCGTCCACGTTTAGCAGAACATACGAAATTGCGTGCGTCCATTCGTGCCCAGGCTAAATTACATATGTTTGCGTGTCCGTCTGTTTGCGTCTGCCCTTACTTTTCTCTGTAACTGGCAAGCGCGAACAGACGAATTCGAACGGTGGGATAAATTTCTTCTGAACGCAGGCGGACCCAATTTCATTCGGATGCGGACATAAGTAATTTTTTGTGAACATGGACGGACGCAATTTTGTGCGGGATGCAATACCGTCCGTCTTTTGCGCAGTTACTTTTGTCCGTGACTGTACGTAATTATAATAATTATTCCTAAAATTTGATTTAGCAATTTAAAAAAATTTTCGTATTTTTGGTCATTGGTTCTTTGCTTTGATATTTCACTAAAATCACCGTAGCGTTTGAAGTATTGCTGTTGTATAATAAGCTATCATAGGACTTTAAGCGAGCTTCAACGACAAAATGCTCAATAAGCGCTGTCTGTGTAGCCACACTCGCCCCGTTCTACATCGCTTAGCGAGCTACTAGTCTAAGAAACAGCCTGCGAGTAAAGTAACACTGAACTTTTTCGATACTATCAGTCTTGTAGTAAGATAGGTGACCAAATAGACCTGGCATATTTCAAAATTGGTCCTACATAGCTTTTAAATGCACACAATAATACTTGTCAGCCACTCAGAAAGCACGGAAATATCATATTAATAATTTTTTAACATTTTTGAAGAGTAGTTTGCAATATAATTTTTGATTGCGGTTTAGAATCTATTAAAACTCCCAGCTTTTTATAATATCCGAAATGTACTAAAGGTGTATTGCCTATTCAATATTTCTAATATTTCGATTTCTGAGACGTAGTCACGCTCAGAAATAAAAGTATATATTTCGCAAACACATTGCGAAAAATTAACAGCTTTTCTATATGCTATTCA
Organism: Trileptium ribeirensis; assembly: GCA_030248225.1. Taxonomy (NCBI): domain Eukaryota; kingdom Metazoa; phylum Nematoda; class Enoplea; order Enoplida; family Thoracostomopsidae; genus Trileptium; species Trileptium ribeirensis. The sequence goes on along the minus strand of JASANE010005041.1, from coordinate 16,180 downwards.
CCAATATTTCTGAGCGTGATTCCATATATAAACACTTTTCTAACAATATTTTTAGTTGCCTAAGACTAGACCAATCTTGAATATAATTAAGGCATTCTTGTACTGCAACCATCGCAGTGCTAAAATTAACATTTTAAAAGCATTTAAATATTTTAAAATAATCTGCGAATAGCTTAATGTATAATCCAGGTAAATTGTCAAATTATGTCATTTATAGACAACAAAACTGTGAATGCATCGTATGCACAATTTAGTTGTTTGTTATGAAGGTATATTGCCGTTTTCGTGTATTCCGGGTCGCTTAAGCCCATTTTTGAAACATATTTTACCAAACCCTATAACACAGGTAACCGCCACAACGGCAGTTACATAGGGATTATTTAGCTCTACAATATGAGCCCAATAAGATATTTTCATTGGGCGTGGAGATATGACCGCTGTCGTCTATTTCGGATCTTTTACATCCACTTTGTAACCTATTTTACACACTCTTGCAACATAAGTAACCATACACTATTTAGCACATCATATTATGCAACAACATAGAAGTTTCGTACAACAAAATGAGCACAAGAAGACCCACATATTTTCATTGGCTATGGAGATATAACCGTAAAAACTCAGTTCTCATGAGCCATTTTACAAGCCCGTTTGTAAACTCATCTTGGATACAACGGCAAACTTACGCAAGAGGTTTATATATAATTTTATAAACATTTAATTTTTAAGTACAAAATGAACTCGATTAGACTGAAATATCGTGATCCATTGCCAAGATATAACCAAAACCTTGTTTTATCGGACCACATTTTGACCCGACCTGAGCCCCTTTGGCCCACTTTTAAAGGAAGAGGTAGAGTTAAAATCGTTTTTGGCCCAAACTATATAGTACAAATAGATATTTAAAACTGTCTTGTCAGCTATAGCTCGGTACGACCGGGTGTTGCAAATCTGAATTATGGATGTTATAAAAACCAAATCAAGTTAATCATTTACGGTATGTCAGAAAACCGTAATTACCTCATGGCGTTTAACGATTACTGATAAACCTAAACCCTTTATTAGTTAACGGATGTATGTACCCACACCTTCCAAATCCATCATGATCGTCACCCACTTATGTGAAAATATTATGTTGAGCTAAACCCGTGATTTATTAATACCATTAACTTCACGTTGCTTGATTATTAAATATGAATTCGCATTAGCCGTGACAATATTTGACAATGTCCGATAGTGCGTTTCTTGGGTTACACGCATAACTCCACTTTAGCTGTGCGTATTGATGCGCGTGATAGCCCACTTGAAAGCTTGAAATATCTATTTGTGCCTTTTAGTTAGCGCGAAGGTAGATCCAATATCTTCCCACCCGCGAAAAGGTGGACGAGAGGGGCTCGAGTCGGGCCCCAAAATCACGTCGCATTTATGGTATCTCAACAACCGGTGTAGTTATCTTGAGACAAATTTGGCTCATTTGGTGGAGCAAATAAACCTTTTCAATACTGTATATAACATACTTGTCGAGGGTCCGTTGCCTTAGGGGGTAGACTGTCGGTGGGGAGGTACGCAAAATTTACCGCGCGCCATTGGCGCGCTGCGACGGGGTCCATGTGTTTTTAGGGGTACGACCTTTAGGGGGTAATACCAACCTATCAACACCTATAATATATAATGTTTTGCGGGCGCATGAAGACGTAGGATTTGGATAAAGACATATTTTAAAATGGGCCTAGACACCCAAAATACACAAAATGGTAATATCTACACAACCACTCGACATATATGAATGTTTATGGGTACGACCTCTATGGGGTAATACCAACCTATCAACATCTATAATATATAATGTTTTGCGGGCGCACGAAGACGTAGGATTTGGATAAACACATATTTTAAAATGGGCCTAGAGACCCAAAATACACAAAATGGTAATATCTACACAATCACACGAGATATATGAATGTTTTGGTCTTATTTTAATGAGCAATAAATTCATCCTGTATGCAGATGCTAATGACGCGCAGCTGCTATTGCCATTATTGACACTGCAGGTTTAGGTCAAAACGTATTGTTCCATGGGGCATTGGTACCCAAAAATGGCAATATCTCCGCAACCATTAAAGTTTGTTATATGGGTGTTTTTAATATCATTTCGAAGAAAAATTCATTGTCCACAATTCTGTAATCTGGGATACTATTGTCATTATTTACTCTGAAATTTGTGTTTAAATGAGCCTATGGGACCCAAAATACACGAACATGGTAATATCTCCGCCACCACTCGAGTTACATGGGTGTACTTGGTCTCATTTAGGACAGTAATTTATTTTCTATGTACTTGAATATATCGCAAAATATAATAATAGAAATTATTCAAGCAATATGGCTGATATTCGGTGGGCTCGTTACAATTTAATTGTCATCAATAAAGGTGAGAAATAAAACCAAAAACAGCTGTTCAATTACTATTTTCGAATTTTCCGCGAACGATTAGCAAAATTTTTTGTTTAATTCTGAGCTGTGTATTTCTCCCTAGATTATATATTCAACGTCAGATGATCTTGACGATAAGACAAGCTACAAGTTTAAACACTAAATGCAATTTCTAATGCTATACCGTTGTTTTATAGCCAGAAAAGATTTCATCGACAGTTAAAAGCGTCTGAAAATATGGAAGCCCAGTTACATGTAATCAAAACATCGATTATGTCCTGACGTCAAGACATTAGGCGAGTTGCGGATTTCTTTTTTAACAACCGAGAAAATAGGTACCATTCTATATTGTAAAAACACAAGTGCACCAAACACGGTTTTTTTCGCATTTTTTTGCGTAATTTACGCGTTTTTGAGGACCCGTTTCGCATTTTTTTGATCAAGCTTTGCGTGATTTACGCCTTTTATTTCTAGGTCCGGAGGACAAACTCAGCAGCTGACATATGGGCCGGATATTTTCCCCAAATTATTCAACATGATTCCCAATGCACAGCAGCATCTGCTACAATGACAATATGCATTAATAGCAGCATAAACAGTTTATGTCTTTCAAGAATCCGTATAACTAATGCGTTCTGGAAAGATAGAAACAGTTACATGCTGATATTAATGCATATCTCATTCCAGCGATTTTTTAAATATTGTGATATGATAAAAATTACGCTTTTTTGGTACACCGTTACGCATTAAAAAAACAGGTTTGCGTAATTTTCGCGATTCGGAAATTAAAAAAAAAGCCCTGGCACCAAATTAATCAAGATCCGAGATATTTCAAGCAAATTTATCAAATTAGCATTTTTTTAAACGGTGAAACAGTAATTGTGCGTTATTTACTAAACGAATGACCAAGGTTTGAAACTGGCAGTTATTCCTACAACCACACCAAAATTTAACACGATTCAAATTTTAGATCCTCAAGAAGAGAGCACGCTTTGATAAAACAAGAAGGTGAATAACCAACAACATTAGAAATGTTTAATATGGAGAAATACCGATAAAATACACAAAAAAGATTATCCGCTTTACTTCTCTACAATATAATTAATTATGGGAATAAAGTACCTTGTTTAAATTTGACACTAGACCATGATACAAAATGGAATGAAAATTGCATAATTGACTGCCGTGGTAGGCGTAAATCAATTCGCAGTGCGCATGCAGCATCCGAGTGGCGTTGAACCTTTCGCACGAAACAGGATTGTGCACAACTTCGAAGATATAATCAGGTTTCGGTACCTTGATAGCATGCTCGGCAACGCGGTATATATCATCAAACTGTAAATGAATAAAAAATTTACAAGTTCTTGACACAACAAATAAAACTTGTTAACTGAATAACGATCTGCAACAGTTTGATGCACCATTTAAAGAATAAAAGTAGCAACTTAAGAGTACAAAGCCGTTTGCAAAAAAGACAGGAAATATGTATTTTGGGATAAAGCTATTCCTTGGTAGCGCACATGCCTATGAGAACATGTGCTTGTTTGAGCTTAGCATACTACGTTCACATTACTAATGACTAAGTCGTGTCGAGTCCCAGATTTCTAATAGGGAATATACCAGTATACTCAAAATCAACCATGCTCGCCACTACCAGCTCCCTGGGCACGTTGCGTTGGACGGAGACACCGGATTTTCAGGCTCCCATAGAATTTCACGGTTCTCCTAGCCAAATTTAAGTTTCCCCCAAATCAATACCCTGTACCCCCTCAGGTATTTTGTGGTGAGTGGTGACATCCAAACGATCGTCCTAAGAAAAAACAAAACTCATAAGACTGCTTATATACATTTAGAATATTCATGACAAAATCAAAAGTAAAACGATGCAAGACCTGCAAAAATACGCCAATAGGTAGATAATAAATATACAACAAAATAATCATCGATATACATGTTGTAAATGCATGAAAACATAGTTAAATAAAGCTCCTAAACCGTCCAGTTGACCCAGGGGCCACCTCCCCCAAAGCTAACATGATGAAAATTTTCCGGGTATTTCCGGTCCCGCAGGATAAAGCTGGGACCCCTAGCTCAAAACCTTTACGTAACAATTTTATCTTCTATGAAGAGGCCAATACTCTAGAAAATCTCCTAGTTTGATTTTGATTTACAGCCCAAAAAATATGAGCAGTTGGACATGTTAGTAGCCTCGGGCTGAATAAATGTGGAAGTTACGATCACTAAAAATACCAACATTGAGGAAAAAGAATAAACATAGCAAATATCATGCCAAAAATCATGTGCAAAAACATTTCGCGCGCCATTCCAGAGTTTTCCCCGATAATAAACTGGCCTGTCCACAGCCCTCCGAAAAGTGGTGGGAGGGAACTTCGGGGGCCCCCATGTTCATTTTCGAGGGAAAATTAATAGTGGGGAGGATAAATTTTGCTTAAAAATACTAAATATTACCATATTTTACACAGTTTTACTACCGTGAATGTATTTTCAAGCTATAAAAACTATATTTTAGCATTATAAACAGTGGTAACTAATGTTTTACTAACTAAACTTAATTAATTCCAGATAAATATGGAGTCCCATGGACATCCCTGTGAAATTTGTTCACCTCGTTTGCATCGCGTAGCAAATTTCACGATACGTGCAATTTATCTCCAATAGGTGTAGAGATATGGCGTTTCCGTGCGCGTTGCATCTGCCACGAACCTATTTTAAACACCATTCTCAAAGTCTCAGAACATAGATGATCACTGTAATAACCCATCATAGCAACATAGATGTTTATTCGGCTGTACAAAATGAGCTAACATGATATATATATATATATATATCAGGGGATAACCGGAACTGGAACCAGCAACCGAAACCGTTCATTCAAACCGGATCCGGAACCTGGTCTTCGAAACTTATATATAGTAAAACACATGAAGGAAGAAATGAAGGTGTAGTGGATTTAAAATGTATTAAAAATAACTTTTACCTTAAACTTAATGTATTACGATGGCATTATTGCCATTCTGTAACTTTAAAGATGCTGAGGAAGCTAATAATGTTTCTTTATCGATCAATATGTCGGTTTTTGGACACAGAGCAAAAATATCTTCCACTATACGCCCTTGCGTATATATACATCATCAAACTGAATGTACTTACAACGCATGGAACATATAATAAACATTAAGCTCTGTATCCAGCAGCCTCCCTCTACTTCATGTACGTTAGTCACATGTTGTTGGGTCATTTCTCGAAACCATCTACCTTTGAAACACAACTTTTTGAAGCCAAAATGAAACGTTTTCGTATGTACAGTGTCTAGATCCCTTCCGACATAAAAAACCCTGAATTTTTCGAATATCGATGACTCTATGCAAAACGAGCTACCTGAAACCTGCTACAGGGATCGCAAAGGTACCACTGGGTGGGGGTCAAATTTTAATCCGAAATAAGCCATTATTCTGTAGGGTAACGCAGTGACATGTGAACCATGGTCTGTTTGTATGCAAGTCGGACCAAAATGGTCACGGTCAAGCCACCTGGAGGACTTGCGAACTAGAATTGGTGCAGCTAGGGCCCTTTTGTGTTTAAAAATCTACCAATTCAGAACAAGCCTGTCGCAGACGTTTTTTCTAGCGCAACAGAGACAGCACCTACTGATACCATTTTATGCTCACAAACTAACAATGAGTCGGGGATGTCCGACAAAAGATTTCAAGCAGATCCTTAGGCCTTGTAAAAATTGGCACCTCAATATGTGTTAGTCGGGGAGAGGGGGTTACAACTGAGGTCAGGCGGGTGGCTACACCTTCCTACAACATACATTGCGTGAAACTTTAGCTACTTCTAGAGATTCTATATTTATTTTAACACGCTGCTGCTGTAAAATACACCTCAATAGATCAATGATTAGCTTACATTTAGGTGATGATACCAAGGACAATGCGAAGAATAGATGTGCGGGCAGGCAGAAGGGTTCTCTAGCTACCCGGTTAACAGCACGGCCCCATATCATGGTGCAATGTGATGAACTTATATACTAATATCGTTCTTGCGACCTTCGGTTTCTTTTATTTTACATACGGTCGGGGGGGGGGCGCTACATTTTCATTAAACATCTTTAATACATGGGTCGATTTAAGTGGGGCGTTACTATGTTTCTATCCGGCCTATTGTAAGACTGTATTCTAAATTTGGATTTTTTAAATTTAATTTTCGTCAGGTCGGGGGGCTACATATTGCATACCCCATTTTTGGCACTTTATGACCTTCGACCTCATAACCAAACACATGGACAGACAATGATATTCTTTTTTTCAATAACACCTGTACTGATTACGATTCCCGGTATATAGCAATTTTGGCGGTAGTGCACTTTGAAGTTATTTAGCGTATGCAAGCTGTCAGATTTGACCTTGGTCGGGGTGGGGGCTGCATGTCACAAAAAAAATTTCGGAGGCTTGACGTCAGCTTCAATGTCGATGCTTACTCCCAAGTTTATGCGGAAAAATTAGCAAATACCAATCACACTGAAATGAAAAACACATAAGTATATGTCAGGGAGTAACCGGAATTCCGGTTCCGGCGAAAATCGTGTTCCGGTTGCGGTTCCGGCAAAGGGCAAAAACCATACCGGAACTGGAATTCCGGTTTAAAAATTTTGTTTGAAATTTTCCACGTTTTTTGCTTCATCCTGTAATACAAACATATGTAATATAATGATCAAGCTCCAATACAACCAAGCAAAAGAAAAGATTAGCTAACCAATTTGCAGTGTGAAACGTAAGTAGGGCACATAATTTGAACATGAATTTTTCATAATAACCTGCAGGAGTTTGTTTAATGAAAGCCAGGTCGATGCTTGTAGCAGCTATTTCGCACATTCAGAAGTCTGCGGGGTACGTTCGAATTATACCGGTCCAACTCGGTAACAGAGTATGGCTTACGTAGAAGTACTTAGTCTATGCTTGGCTAACATAAATTGCGTCAAGCACCAGTCGGTGCGCTTTAAACTTTGTAAATCAGGTGAAATTGAAGTAACGTTATCTGCAACGCAAGCAGAAACTGCTTCCTTGGCAATGAACTGTATTTATTGAAACTGCGCGAGCAGCATCACAGTGTGTCTCATTTATAGCATTCTGATTAGAAAGTTATCATCATTATCATCTAACTGACGGGCACTGTTTGTCCAACGCTAGCCTAAACAGTGTCTGACCACTGATCAGAAAATTACCTTCTATCTATTATTTTATCTTAGAATCATATAAACAAATAATTTTAAGTTTCCTACAGAAGAACATGCAACAAACGTATGTGTAGTAAAGGGAGGCGACTGGAGACAGAGCGAAAGTGTGTATTCTACGTTCCAAGCTTTGTAAGCATATTCGATTTGACGCAGTATACGCAATGGTGTATAGTGGAAGACATTTTTTGCTCTGAATGTCCAAAAACCGACATATTTGGTCGATAAATAAACATTATACGCTTCCTCAGTTTCTTTAAAGTTTCAGAAAGGCAATAATACCATCGCAATACATTAAGTTTAATGTATATAAAAGTTATTTTTAATGCATTTTAAATCCACTATATCTTCATTTCTTCCTTCATCTGTTTTACTATATATAAATTTCGAAGACCAGGTTCCGGATCCGGTTTAAATGGACAGTTCCGGTTCCGGTTATTCACTGGTATATGTATCACGTGCTAGCGATACGGCGAACGTTTATAGTGGGACATGTGTTTTTGGCTTCATTTGGCCAACTCGGTTTGAAGGCCTTTGGCTCCTGCTATTTTAGGGGTACAGAGGTCCACCATACCTCATTATGACCGTCGGACATGCTATTACAACATCTCACAAACTTTCTAATCAGAATGCTATAAATGAGACAAACGCGATACTGCTTGTACAGTTCAAAAAATACAGTTCATTGTCAAGAAAGCAGTTTGTCATCTGCGTTGCAGATAACGTTAATTTAATTCAATGTAGACTGATTTACAAAGTTTACAAGCGCACTGGCTGGCGCTTGACGCAATTTATGTTAGCCAAGCTTAAGGCTAAGTACTTCTACGTAATCCATACTCTGTTACCTAGTTGGACCAGTTTAATTCGAACATACCCCGCGACTTCTGAATGTGTAAAATAGCTGTTACAAGCATCGCCCTGACTTTGTTTTGTTAACAAACTCCTGCAGGTTAAGATGAAGAATTCCTACTTAAATTATGTGCCCTACTTACGTTTCACACGGCAAATTGCTGAATTAATCTTTTCATTTGTTTGGTTGTATTGGAACTTGATTATTCTATATATGGGCCTGTGGGAGGAAATAGGTATAATACATATGTTTGGACCACAGATGAAGCAAAAATGTGGAAAATTCAAACAATTTTTTCAAACCGGAATTCCGGTTCCGGTATGGTTTTTGCCCTTTGCCGGAACCGCAAGCGAAACAGGATTTTCGTCAGAATCAGAATTCCGGTTACTCCCTGATATATATATATATATATATATCGGTTATAGAGGTATAGTCATTTTCGGATATTTCGGGTCGCATTAACTCTTCTGAACCCCCAGGTAGTGTTGTGGAAATACTCACAGTCTTACAGAACCTTAGTTAAGCTGAGTTTGAAATATTACTACGAAAAGTGATAATTCTTCGTTGAAACTAAGAATTATTCAGTTGCAGTAAACTTAAAACCGTGATCAATGGATGATTAATATAAACGTAATGAGCTGCGATCACAGCTGCGTCCTTGTCTGTCAGTCTGCAAACAATCTCAAGCCTTCGAGATCCACTTGTTACTGGGACTGATGTCATACTAGTCTTGTTCCATTGAAATGCGAAAGATTGGAAGTGCTACTACATGAAACATACGTTGTGTATAATGACAAAATATGTATCTTCGCGAATTCGTAAATAATGTTGCTTAGCTGCTACGAAATCTAAATTATAATTATTTATGCTTTGTACCATCACAGCTGTATTATTTACAAGTCGTGCAATCAACTAAACGAATACGTAATTTTAATGAATTGGAATCATACCAGAATGCTGACTGCTTTCATTGCATTTAGAGTTAACCGTAGTTGTGGTCATGGTCATACAAAGCCAGTGTGTCATATACACATAACCTTCATAAAGGTTGCTTCAATTTTTTGTTGCTAAAGTTTGTGGCAGCCACTTATGAATTATGCACTTTTGTTTGCACCCATGCTGCGAGAGGCCAAACGAAAATCTATGTATTTATGAAAAGTTCTTTTATCCAGCAAGTACGCTGTTTGTGTGCTAATTTCTGTCGAACATTTCTAGATACTTAATAAAGATATCAAAGGCGTATAACAACAGCTATCAGTAGGAAAACAGCTACACTAGCTTTATCTACACAAATATAAAAGAATAGAAAGATATCTTGAATAGCAGTCAAAGTAAATTACACTACTTCTTGGTTAGGTAATGACTTTAAGTCAAACTGATTTGTTCGCAGAACCCATGATAAAAGATATGTTTGTAGCTCATTCAATTTTAACAATGCACTCTTGTCCAGCGAGAGATTGCGCAACCGCGGAATTGATGTCGCCACGTTTTCCTAAAACGATTAATGTTTATAATTAACGTCCAATATAGTTGACTGCATATGGTAGCAAATTCCTCACAATTTGCCAAACCAGCAGTCGCCAGCATTTAAATTCAATTTTGTTTTCATCGGCTCTAAAATATTGCAAATTGTTAAATATAGCTGTAATAATCTGGCCTTTCCACAGCAAGGGGATGGAGGACCCCTACTTTCCAAACCTCCATGTCCGTCCCCCGTTCGGCCGAAACCACATGTTCAACTAAATTCAAAAATTTTTTATGTCTAAAAATTTACGTTTTTGTGTGCAAATTGATTTTTATACATTAATTACCACTATTTATAATGCTAAACCATTGTTTTATAGCTTGAAAATACACTCACTCCAGTAAAGCTACATGAAAACATATATAGTATTTTTAAACAAAATTTATCCCACCCCCACTTAGAAATTTCTCCCGAGAATGAGAATGGGACCAGCTGAAGTTCCCCTCACTTTTGTTTCGGTGTTTCACCAGTGAGGAACAATAAAATCTGTCACGGAGCATTCGTTTTTTGCCAGTGGGTACAGAAAAACACCTATTAATGCATTATAGTTAGTATTTCAGGTGCTTTGAAGATGTTCACATCGGGAATCCAAAATATTTCCTACGATCGCCTAATTGTAATGGTGTTCATCGCGATCTGTCAGCACCATAAAAGTTTTCCACTATTCATCCCAAGCGTAAGATGCACCAGACTGAATGTACAAATTACGCAGTAAACGTATGCTAGGCAATTTCGCTCCGTTTTCGGTGACTTTGAGTTACTAGACAGCCATCGTTATATGGTATTTAGCAGTAATCCTTGAAATATTGGTTTCTCCGGCTCTAGACAAAAATAATTCAAAGTTATATTTTCTAAACAGAAAGTTGCAAGGGCATAGTCGGCCCGACTTTAGTTCACTCCCGGTTCGTACCCCAGAAATTTTTCGACGTCACCGGTTCATTGTCGGCCCGTAAAAATTTTTTGATAAAATTACGGCGAAATTGAGTAGGCTGAACCGAGGACAGAACCTTTTCTTGCATCCCCCACTCTCGGCCTCGCCCACACTTCGATACGAGCTGCCCCCGATTCGTGCACCCCTCCCAACAAATTTTGATCCTACCGGGATGCCAGAGAAATTTGAGCTTGTCGAGACAAACCACGATAATATACTCCAACCGCACATTTAACAATACGCAACGGTTAAGAACCACGTTACGAAGAAAGCGATTCCTAATTAATCCGAATCAGTGGCAACACTACCTCAACTCGAACGTACACCGCAGCTTGCTGCGTGGGTTAAACAACTGCCATTGGCATCAATCTACAACATAAGGTTAAGATGAACAAGTAAATATTATGGGGTAAAAACCCAAATTAAACACTATTGATTATTACCGATATTCAACTCATATTCATAAATTAGCCATACTCTTAATTAGTCTTATTACCAGTATCTCGCATGCGAGGGTGAAACGAAGCAAACGTGATTTCATATTTAAGATATCATTTTGTGTAATCACCTGTAACAGGCTGTGTTTGGTACATGCACCAGCCTAAAGACCTCTTGATCCGGAGTCCATTGAAAAACCTAAAACTTCGTCTACCCTAAACCCATAGAAAACAACTGACGCCGCATTAAGTATATATATATGTGATGGTCTGTACACAACCAAATGATCGTTTGCAGTGTAACAAAAAACATATATATAAATACCATTAATGGTGTCTTATACGCAACACATAATCAAGTTAAAGAAGACAGACAAAACCACGTTCATTAAACTTAAACTCATTAAAAACCTTTGAAAGTTCGTGAATTATTCGTGAGGGTCTCTATACAACCATGCCAATGTATTCAGCATGCTGAAAACCAGTATGCATTGTTATTGATGTCATGTACGAAACTAGTTAAGACCGACTACATTTTGAAAATAGGATTCATTGACCATAAACCCATTGATAAATCTCCGAAAAGGCATGAAATATTCACTTTGCAGTCTAGATAACCAAATCATTGTATTCAGTGTTCAGAAAAACCTATATATATATAGCCATTCTTGATGCTCAGCACGTAATGCATATCCAAACAAATGAAAACACACATTTTAGAAATCAGGTTCATCGACCGCAAAACCTTAGAAGTCATGTGCAAAAATATAAAAGTCAAGCTGGACTCTATCTAGCAAAGCTATCGTATCTAGAGTACTTGATAACCTAGTACACACTCACTGTAAAGTAAAAACACTCGATGACATACCGAAATTTGAAAATAACTATTTCTAGCAAAATGTCGGCGAATATTGTTCGGGATCACAGCGGCCCACGCAGTAGTCCTACAAAAAAGTCGAAGTCATCAAAGTTCTAGATCCTGATGAGCTGATTCTGTGTTATGGTTTTTGATCTTAGACCCTAAGCCTGTGTCGTAAGATATGGGCTGCGAAATATATACTTGTACCCATAGTGGCCAGATTTAGAAAAGAACGCAGAGAAACTGGTTTTTGGCCGTTTGAGCTGGAAGATGAGGTCGGAGATGTTCGCGGCCAACAGAGCAGATCGGCATAACTTTTGCTACTGAATAAATAGTTTTATCGATCTCTAATCATCCGAAGATGAGTTGTGAATGACAGCGACAGACAAAAAATTTCACGATTTTTCCAGGGAATAACCGGAACCGGAACCAGCAACCGGAACCGTCCATTTAAACCGGATCCGGAACCTGGTCTTCGAAATTTATATATATAGTAAAACAGATGATAGAAGAAATGAAGGTATAGTGGATTTAAAATGCATTAAAAATATCTTTTACATTAAACTTAATGTATTGCGATGGTACTATTGCCTTTCTGAAACTTTAAAGAGACTGAGGAAGATAATAATGTTTATCGATCAAATATGTCGGTTTTTGGACATTCAGAGCAAAAAATGTCTTCCACTATACACCATTGCGTATACTGCGTCAAATCGAATGTGCTCACAAAGTTGGAGCGCAGAATACACACTTCCGCTCTGTCCCCAGTCGCATCCCTTTACTACACATACGTTTGTTGCATGTTCTTCCGTAGGAAATTTAAAATTATTGGTTTACATGATTCTAAGAGAAAATAATAGATAGAAGGTAATTTTTTGATCAGTGGTCAGAGACACTGTTTAGGCTAGCGTTGGACAAACAGTGCCCCTCAGTTAGATCATAATGATGATAACTTTCTAATCAGAATGCTATAAATGAGACACACTGTGATGCTGCTCGCACAGTTTCAATAAATACAGTTCATTGCCAAGGAAGCAGTTTCTAGCTGCGTTGCAGATAACGTTACTTCAATTTCACCTGATTTACAAAGTTTAAAGCGCACCGACTGGTGCTTGACGCAATTTATGTTAGCCAAGCATAGACTAAGTACTTCTACGTAAGCCATACTCTGTTACCGAGTTGGACCGGTTTAATTCAAATGTATCCCATACTTCTGGATGTGTAAAATAGCTGCTACAAGCATCGACCTGGCTTTGATGTAACAAACTCCTGCCGGTTATTATGAAAAATTCCTGCTCAAATTATGCGCCCTACTTACGTTTCACATGGCAAATTGGTTAGTTAATCTTTTCTTTTGCTTGGTTGTATCGGAGCTTGATCATTGTATAATATATATTACATATGTTTGGATTACAGGATGAAGCAAAAAACGTGGAAAATTTCAAACAAAATTTTTAAACCGGAATTCCGGTTCCGGTATGGTTTTTTTGCCCTTTGCCGGAACCGCAACCGGAACAAGATTTTCGCCAGAACCGGAATTCCGGTTACTCCCTGGATTTTTATCCTCTATAGAAAGTCCGTTCGCTTCGCTGGTTCCGTTTCAATTACATTGGATTACAAATGTTTTTGCCCTAATAAAATATATATTTCTTACATATTATTATGTCGAAAACATGACAAAAGATGTTAAGGCTTCAAGCCGTGTATCAGGGCGAAACTAGCTTTGAGATACGTATAAAATACCGTTGCCACATTGATGTATCATTTCACGGCCGAGTCAAACTTGTATGTCAGTATACATACGTACTTTAAAAAACATACCAATGACTTGAAGTCTTTTATATCATTAATTCGGAAGCGAGGAGGGAATGGCTTAAGCAACGACTCGCGTTTGAACGACCATAGGCTACTGGCAAACAATACCCATTTCATTTCAGCAGCAAGATGGTCACGTTGTAAAATAGAATAAATGAATTCAACATCTTCATTATGGCGTTCGTGTAACATTCTGACTTGCCTTAATAGATTATTTTACACCGTTGCATATCGCTGTAAAAACTATATTCAAAAATACCACAGTAATATTCGACTAAGCAACTACTCCGACTAACACATGTTAGCTAATCAATATAACGAGTGCTAATTATGAAAATTAGCACAAAAAGAACAAAAACAAAACTCGAAAACACGGAATAAAAAGAAAACACAAGGGTTGTGTGAATATAATAAGAGATGTGATGACCAGCCCGGGGTTTTAGTAGATGATGTAATCAACTAGAAAATATTAGCTAGGAAAGTTAATATTCAAACATGATAAATAACACGTATTAATTCAGCTAAATCCAAGCCGCTAATCGTACGAGATCTGACACCGAACTAAAAGAGAAGTAAAATTAAACTTTTAACTCTACATAGCTACTGAGTGAAATAAACGCGATTTATGCAAAATAAGAACTTAAACAAAATTTATAAAATTTTAAAGTTTTAGGAGAACTAAAATTTAGGGACTTATATAATACGGGATTTTATGAAAAAGAATTTTTTAACCCGAAAAAGTTAAAATTAAGCCCCGGGACCCCTGGTAGCCTACTAGACCAACGACAGTTATTTTATTTAGTTTGAGGGGGTGGGGGTTGGACTATGATTTATTACAACGGCTATCGGATTATTAAAAGGGTACAAGATTCGTGACTCGACGATGTGTGGTTCGTACGCGTGACTAGTAGTATGCCGGTGGGATTATTGATTGTTCCTTGGCGCGCGTTGTTTAGGTCAGCATATTATTGTTCCTTACAGCGCTGCTGCGTGACTATTCGATTTGCTCGGTACATGATTCGATATAAATTAAAACCAGTCGAAGTTAAAATGTTTATTCCAGATTAGTATAATACACAATATGCAGTAACACCGGTTTCGTTCCCCGTAAAGTCACTATTTGAGCCACGTATCTTATATCTTCCAAATACTCAGCCAAATTAAGCGTAATTCCTTCCACTACTTCTGTTCCAGAACTCCGAATTTAAATCCGAATTAAAAGATATGTTTGTAGCTCATTCAATTTTGATGCACTTCTTTTGATTGCACAATTCAATGCACTCTTGTCCAGCGAGAGATTGCGCAACCGCGGAATTGATGTCGCCACGTTTTCCTAAAACGATTAATGTTTATAATTAACGTCCAATATAGTTGACTGCATATGGTAGCAAATTCCTCACAATTTGCCAAACCAGCAGTCGACAGCATTTAAATTCAATTTTGTTTTCGTCGGCTCTAAAATATTGTAAAATTGTTAAATATAGCTGTAATAATTTGGCCTTTCCACAGCAAGGGGATGGAGGACCCCTACTTTCCAAACCTCCATGTCCGTCCCCCGTTCGGCCGAAACCACATGTTCAACTAAATTCAAAAATTTTTATGTCTAAAAATTTACGTTTTTGTGTGCAAATTGATTTTTATACATTAATTACCACTATTTATAATACTAAACCATCGTTTTATAGCTTGAAAATACATTCACTCCAGTAAAGCTACATAAAAACATATATAGTATTTTGAAACAAAATTTATCCCACCCCCACTTAGAAATTTCTCCCGAGAATGAGAATGGGACCAGCTGAAGTTCCCATCACATTTGTTTCGGTGTTCCACCAGTGAGGAACAATAAAATCTGTCACGGAGCATTCGTTTTTTTGCCAGTGGGTACAGAAAAACACCTTTTAATGCATTATAGTTAGTCTTTCAGGTGCTTTGAAGATGTTCACATCGGGAATCCAAAATATTTCCTAGATCGCCTAATTGTAATGGTGTTCCTCGCGATCTGTCAGCACTGTGAGTTTATCGGCCTTCTCCGCGGCACGTTTCTTACCAAAACGTAGCCGACATCTCCTATGG
>JASANE010005040.1:0-65227 GCA_030248225.1 Trileptium ribeirensis | reverse complement strand
CATAAACGATCGCGCATCGGCCGTTATAGCCGTTATAATTTTAACTCATCTTTGTATTATTGTGTAGAGCACAATAAAGTCTACTCGTTCTACTCGTTTTGCTGAAAATCTTGAATTTTGCCCAAAATGGCGTTTAGGTTTTTGTGACGCCGAGCCGACGAAATTCAGCCGCGAATTTCCAACAATACGCGAACACAGGACCCAAAACAATTTTTCTGAGATCTCGGGGATAAAATACTATAAAAATTGTGGGATCTGTTCTCACAGAGAACTCACAAACTCTTAGTCTGCAACAGAGGTTTATGGGTTTTGTTCGTAAAACCACGAATGTGTGACGCTTTACATACAACTTACCACTGTAGTACTTACCATAATCGGTAATATCGTCTTCGAGACTTTGAACTTTTTCCTCGAGCGCTAAATTACGATTCGTCAACTGTTCGACCATTTCTTCAGCTCCCAACGATGCATCAACCTAGAAATTCAAGCCATCAAAACGAAAATACACGACAAGATTATCAACAACTTAGCCTTTCAGCATGGTTTTACGGTCAAGCACAAAGCTCTTTATCCAGGAAAAATTATTTTTATCCCATAAAAACAAGCTGTATTCGCTAAAAAATACTAGCAACGCAAGGAGAAGACGTCAGGTTCTACGTAAGAAACGTTTTGCTGCCAACTACTACTAAGGTCAGATGTGTACAGTATTTAACAGAAACGCTAATCGAGATTTGAACAAGCAAAATAGTATATAAATAACATGAATTAAACTACTGGCGTAAAACTTCATAACTAGTTTTCCAGTGTAATATCTACAACTACAGCCAATACATACAACAGTCTTTCAATGAATTATTACGCAGCAGAATCAATAGGATTTATAGATGGAATGCCAACAACATAGTCCCTGATTTTACAAATTTAGCGGCCGGCTCAATATCTACTTCGTGATACAAGTAAAAACCTTTGACATCGTTTCTGGGTCACCAGATCCGTCAGGATTTGCAAACGTGTAAAAGTAGAGCGACACAGTGCGACAGAGCTTCGGGACGACAACTCTCGTCAAGCTGAGCTCGCTGTCACATTATACCAGTGTTCACATATCACTTGATTGAAAATATGAACGAAATAATGGCTGGACTGTCAGAATTTGGCTAATAGGTAGTAAACGAAACATAACGACCAGTTTCAAGCGATTTTTAGCGCAAATCGTTTTTATCCATCAACGGTTATGTGTTGCATACGCCTCCATTATAATTCTACTGATACTACTAATACCTACTGTAGTAATTGTACACGTACGGGCTGCGTAACGTATACTAAAAACAAGCTTGGTAATGGCACCTTAGCCTAGTTGGAATTTTATTGTACCGCGCTTACAAAAATTTAGAATCTTTACACCTTGACCGATGGCAGCAGAAAGGCGATTAAATAAATTCATCTCGATGTTGAGGAACAAGCAAATTATCAAATCTTCGAAAACGTATACAAAACCACATAGAATCTTCGATATTATATATTGGAAATCCAAAGGTCTCTGCGAAGCTTTTGTGTTTATCATAGTCACAAACAAAAATAATTGTGAAAAAATGAACATAAAGTTGCTTCCACAAGTTTAAATTTTAGCTCAATATTTTATCAAAATCTGAAATTAATTTACCTTATTTCAAAGAATTTGTTGTATGTTGAACGCTAACCGTAGTTATGAATAACAAAACATCGCCAGAATAACTAGTAGCTTGCCTTGTCGCCAATGTGGTGAATTATGAGTAGTGATGGACAAGGATATCCGAATATTCTAGATATCCGAATATGATTGGTCTTGATCCGCGACGTCGGGATAATTCGGATATCCTAACATTGCATTTCCTGGCAAGGCACAAATTTTTTCTTGTAAAGAACGACAAATCCTTGATTCGAGAATGCCGAAATGATTTGTCGTTATATCAATACATTTTGGTTTTAGGCGGTTAATATTAGAGTATGCTATATTAGCCTTAAGCTGAGGAGACGAATAGACTTCGTTTGGTCGTCTCGGCTTACTGATCAGTTGGAAATCCACAACACTTCATATTCTAGCCTGAACAGATTGTGACTTTTTCGGCTGTCATTGACCTTTATGACTGAAAATCACATGGTGACCGGCGGATATTACGTAGAAACGAAACACCCTAACACTGAGAATATATTCATGTCAGTACGACGTCAAAACAAGGTGCGAGTTCGTAAAAGGAAAGAGACACGAATAGATGTATCGGTGCACCAGTGGTATGGTTACCTTTTCTTCACAAAAGCTGTGCGAGATTTCTTAGGTAGACGTGGTTGTCGTTCGGCTATATGAAAACTAGTCATACATAAATACTGGGCTCTCCAAACTGTGTGGTAGTGTGGGAGACTGGAATTTTCAAGCGTTCCCAGCAAAAACCTGTTGTTCCGCGGTTCATGTCGCTGGCAAAATTTTGTGCTCCCCCGGATCGTAGCCTTTTGCCACAATTTTTTGTTTTCACTCAGTAATATAACCCATAAATGGCATAAAATTTGATCAAAATTTGTACTAAAATACAAATTAAACGAATTTGAATGACCTGCCCCATCCACTTTAGCCACATATTCAAAGCTTTAATATGTAATGCCCCTAAAGCTTATTAATGGATGCAATAGGATTGTATCTTTTCGGCTGACGCCACAGCTCCGGCAACCCCGAAATTTCAATTAAGAAATTATGGGGGTGACAATTTGATACTATTTATGACTTCGATTACGAACTGACCGAACAAAAATTCTGGCTCAATCGAAAAATGTTTCAACAATAACCCTAACGGTCCCGGTGAAGCATTGTAGTAGCTTCAGGTATATACTGAATCGAGCTGTATATTTTATCGAAAATCAATTTTCTGGGCGAATGCAAAATTTATGGTTAGAGCAAAGAACAATATACATAGGAGCGATAGACCCAGAAACTAATGTATTTTTCTTTCGCTGAATGATATAAAATATTACCTTCACCACCGACGGCTGTGACACATCAGATATACATGTTAATATGTGATTATATGATGTGAATCGCGGTGTCGTACAGTACTTTCACCGAAAAGCTAACAGTGCGGGTCAAAATTTCTCAATTTTTGATTTATGTCGAATTCTAACAGAAAAACACGTCGAAATTGTGTATTTTTCGGACTCATGCTCTTTTGAGAGTTGCACGTTTTTGCTTTTTCCGTTATGAGTTGGTTATTGAATTATTCATATTTCTGAAATCGACCTTTGATGTTTCAAATTTACAATAGTAGTGAGAAAAACCTTTAGTGCATGTATAGCGTTGATAAATGTACTCATGTTATCTATCTCAGCATGGCCTATCCTGTTTTATTGACCATGCTGGCCCTATTTTACTCTGTTTAATCCATTGCTTCATGCATTAATTTGCATTTCGATTATCGTTGAACAAACTGTTCCCGTACCCTAGCTGATTGTGTTAGAGTTGACTCGCTAACCATTGAGCTGCGACGACGCTGTTGCTCGGATCCATAAAGCTCCACATAACATTAAGCTGCACAAAGAACTATGTTATTGCACTATGTTTTATTGTAGAACAGCAGCTACATGCGATAAAAGGGTAAAAGGTTTCTATACTTTGTGTAAAAGTATCTTACACACCAAGAAATATTTAAAAATCTATCGCGAGATGTTTTGAGGAATATATCGTAGTTTGAACAAAAAAAAGCATTACTTTATACATATCTTGAGACTTCCACTTTCTGTCCAACTAGGTATTTAACCCGGTTACTTGAACTTAGCTAGCAAGCTGGCAACCATTGCCAATTCCGTCTGTCTGGTTTACAGCTGGGTTCAGGCGATTCCCTGGCATCATATCGAATCCCAATGATATAAAAAATATCCCACATTATTTCCACTAATTCTGGATCTATCTAATAAAACATAAAATGTTGTTCACTATAAATTTATTAAACACTGTTTACTAAAGGCTTAGTGTATATAAGTTAATAGCAAAAAATATTAGTGCAAAATTATCAGAAGACCAATGTTTGTTTATGCCTCAACTAGTAGTTTATTCCTCAACTACTTATTACATCTTTGATACACCTGTAATAGTGAATGACAAAGCTTGATATACAGTTTTTGAACTTTAAATAAGTTTGAAATTTTAGGATATGGTTGTCCATATCCGTATTATAGTATCCGACAATTATACTAGAATATGGTAAAACATATCCCTGCCCATCACTAATTTTGAGTGTTGAATATGTAATTAATCGAGACGTGCACAGCTATATTGAATATCAAGTTAAGTTACAAAATGACTGAACATAAGTCATCTTGCTTGAACAAATAGATAACAAGATACATATCCGCGCTTAAGGCGTCACAGTGTGCAGATACATAAACAAATGAGGAAAATTGCTTTACCAAATGCGACCAACACATCTATATAGCTCTAACAGCTATTGCTCTAAATTGTGTTTTTCGTATATTTTGGGTAACATGGGCCCATTCTAAGGCCCGTTTTGAGCCAACCCTGCAGCATAAACAATAAAAAATTCAGATATATAGAAAATAATTGCTCTACAAAATGACACCAAAAACACCCACATAGTTCGAACGGTTGCGGAGATATTGCCGTTTTCGGTATACTCGGTGTCATGGACTCACCGAAACATACTGTAGCAACACTAATTAGAATAGCAGCACACGATTTGAGGATAAGTTGCACTACAAATGAGAGCAAAACCACCCATACACAATAGGCCGCCAAAAAAGTGGAATCGAAAACGATCAAAATCTAAATCGTAATCAACCTAAATTTCGTTTTATCGCAATCGAAATTTCGTTTAATAGAAAATAATCGAAATTTTACGATTTTGAAATTTATTTAATTGTGGGAAAATCGAAAACTATCGAGTTCGAATAAAATTTAAAGTTCATTTTAATCGAAATCAGCCCAAATTTTCTAATGGTCGAAATTTTGTTTATTCGAAATCGTCCCAATTTCGATTGCTTTTTTACTTATATTTTTGGCTTTGACTAGCTCGTTTACTGAAATACAGTTATGTACAATCAGATCTAACTGCTCAAACATCAACGAAGTTTCCGTTTGTTGTCGATCGTTTTTGCTTGAAGGAGAAGCGGTCGTTTGTGATTAATTTAATGAAGTTTGACTGGGGTAAAATAAGAAAATTTAATTTAATAAAAATGTTAGTTTACGTTGAATTTAACGAATTTCGCTCGAACGAAAGTCGATCAATAATTGCGATATCGTTCGATATCTTCTGCATTGGAATTTAATGTACCCTTGATTGCGATTGTTACCGTGCTTGCAATTTCGTGTATTTTTGGATCTTGTGAGCCCATTTAAATCCCGTGTGATTCAAATCTCACATCCTGAGAAACCGGCTAGCACAAGAGGTTTCAGAGGTTTATTTGCTCTACAAAATAAACCTAATTTGACCCAGATATCTACATCGGTCGTCTAGATACAATAAATGACGTGATTCTCCAGGATGCTTTAGCGACCCGCTATTTTTGTATTTTTTTGGGGGGTAGATGGCGGCGAAAGTTGCGTTATGCGTGTCAATCACCCTTAAAAACGGAAATCGTCAAATCCGGCTAAGTATGAAATCTTAGCTTCAGTCGGTTCACTCACTACATTCTAAATTCAAATACTAAAAATTTTTGAAGTAAAATTTTACAAATTATATATTGCAAAAATGTGGAAAATTTAGGAGCACCGTCATTTGCCACGTTATTTAAGAACAAACTGCAGCTGAGTTGTTTCAAATTATTTCCAGCAAATTTTGAGCTGAAAATTTGACATGCCAACGCTACTTCAGAAAATTTGTTTATAAAACACATTTTGTTTGTTCGTTAACACGTTCCCTAATAAATAAACGCGACAATGCTCAATTATAAATAAGACGACATTCGTGCGTTAGCGTTTTACGTTCAACTTGTCTATTATTGTCCGCCATTGTTGTAGCTTTTTCATACATATAAATAGTAAGAAATATATTCGATTCACCCAGAGACACCCGTTGTAAAAAAGGGAAGAAAACAAACCACCAGGAACAAATTACTATTTAATACATGGCTAATTTTTACTCATGATATCTATTTAAAAGCTCTGCACCTTCAAATATGCATACCAAACTGTTTTATTACCCCATGCAAAGAATAATAACAACGCCAACAGTAGCCTTAAAACAATCATACTTCCTTGCACGGACGATTGACCGACTTCTGCTGCTGTTGAATTTACAAGCTTGATTTTTTCGGTAAGATTCTACAGTCCAGAGCAAATTGCGTTACCAATACAAAGTTCGTCTGCATATTACTACAACTACAGCGCTCGCCAACAATGGGCACATGTTTACCGTTTATCTGACGAACGAGCGCAGTTCTTTATCCATTAAATTGAATATAAAATTTTCGTTTCGCGCGCGAGCAAACAGTAATTTCCGACGAGGAATAACCTTAATATACATTATAGCACCAGTTGACAACGTTTGAACCATTGAGATCAGCGGAAACAAAGTTTTTTAACGTTTTGGATGAAAACAACTACACTCATGTATATATCGCATTGTCCGGAGCAAAATACATATATGTACAAGTAAAACGATTCAAAAATTACTATCACATATTGAGATAGCGGCGAAAGATTGTCGGTGACTCTAGCAAGCGTACAGTATTCGCAACAACTATGTACGAACCGGGACTCGCTTGTTCCTTACCCGCAAATTACTCTTGGGAAAATAACGTTTTACTACTTTGTTTGTTTTTCGCTGGTTGCGCGCTCGCTCGTAAAGCGACAGTCAACCGCGACGAGCACTGCACATATATACTGCAAATATAATGTTGAATTTCCATTCGTCAAAATGAAAGCGTGTCCTCAAATATTTTCAATTTTTGGAAGGAGAGGGTTTAGAAAACACCTACAAAGTAGAATCAAGATATAGATAGTCATTTTAGTCATATCGCAGAATGTTTAACAGTGGTGTTTAAAAACTAGAAGAAAACATATTCGTCAATTTTTAATTGAAACATAATTGCGGATTTATAAAAAACCATAATACTAGGTCTGCTGGTAAGCTTGCCAACAAGAAGAACATTATGCATAATTCAGTAGGATATGTGTGTAGTTATTTGTGTTAATATCGTTAAAAAGAATGTTTACATGCAGTTCCACTTTATTTCTACTAATTTTTCGTCTAAGATTCTTTGCGCAAAAAAGAAATAAACACGCTCCGTGCCCACGTCACACTCCCAATGTGAATTATTTTTATTTATCATTTGCTTTTGACATGGAGCATTTTTGTGAACAATTATGCTTGGTCAACACAAATATTTCGAACAAACATTGCACGTCCAATGCATCGAAACTGTATCAGATGTATATGGATATTTTATTGCAAGAGGAATTGAAATTCCAATAAATTGCTGTGGCGTTGAGTCGTTGCACCTGCCATGTTTTGTCCGACCGTAAAGAAAAATGAAATTTTCAATTTAGGCGTAAAGTACCCCTGTGGTTTTAATATTTTGAGCATCAGATCACTATTTGGATGTATAGTGCTCGCCAAAAATGACCGTAGCATTTCGAGCGATTCACGATTTCGAAACTATTTAAATTAATAGCAAATTCTATTTTTAGAACAAATTCATTTCGAGCGAGTCTAGCGAGACTTGCAAGCGAAGGTCATTTTTGGAGCGACCGACAGTTACATACATACTGTAAATTGCGCCTAATTAAGCGAAAAATATAACCTAGGTGAGCACTGTAGCGTGCATCGGTTAAAAGGTTGCTGAACATGGATAACAAAGATAAACATGAGCAAAGCAAATGTCTAAAACGCTTATACTCCCTTATTCTGGAACGGATTGCTAGAAAATAAAATCACAACCAGGGAAAACATATCTATGAAAAACGAGCATGATCGAGTATAATGAAAGAAGCGGAAACGAATGGGATTGGGAATTTTACAACTCCGCCATACAAGAATCGTTATTTCACCTACCTCTTGGTCATTACTACCTCGAAAGCAGGACGTATTCGGAATTCCCGCTCCGGTAAAATTCGGGTTAATCCGGTTCCGGGTAATTTTTGTCGGAATCGAAGTTTCTGTTTTAAAATGTCTGGATAGCAGCATGTCGAAACTTGTAATAAAACTTTTACATTTCCTAGTCAAACTTATGTAACAAACTACACCATTAGTGCAGCACTATTCTTATTAAGTGTAGACACGAACGGACGCAAGTTCGTCCAGACTCGGACAAACATAATTGCATCCATTGTTTGCGCACATATTTTTATCAGTGACTGTATAAAGAGGTAACAGCAATCAATCAAACTCTAATATATTTATAACTATTTTTCAAGTACTCCTTAGACCCGAATTTGTTAGCTATGTCATTGCTCAAAGGTTCTTGCATAGTATATTGCCACAAACAACAATAATTATTTTAATCTTTAAATGATGGGATCATTTCCTTAAATGTCGTAATTATTCCCTTAATATTATTGTTCGGATATTTTCTATTTTGATATAGATTAAATTGAAAGTATTGGATTAAATGCTGGCTTAAATGTCGGCACAGAATCTAAATGTATTCAAGTACACTGAACACAAGATAATAAACGTACTAATTACGTTAAAAAGGTGATAATTTGAGCTGCTTTAGTGCTTTATATTGCCATGACGTGATCGTATCCTTAAACGTCAAGATTATTCCCTTAATCGTGTACAGTTTTCCAACCAGGGTATTTTTCAAAACGCATCTTAGATCCAGCAAATTTCTTTTAGGCCCCGATCCTAAACACTGGGTCCAGATTTACAATGTTTGGCCCGAGAATTTCACGGATGTTTACACAATAACGAAACGTAATTGCATAGACAAACAAAATTTACACCACCTCCAACTACAAAAGATTGGACCAAATTTCAAGTACGCCTTTGTCAGGGGCACAGTATATGTGGTTTGTAGAGTTCCAGCACGCTAACTATATTTTGTATATCTTTTTAGACTGTATTAATCTGCTTATTACGTAAGTTGATATTTATGTTATGAAGATATTTCTTATTACGTATGATCCAAAGCAAACGCAAACCTAATAAAATTTATTAGCCAACCCAATGTCTCCGAATCCCAAACTGCCCTGAGTCCAGCAAAATTTTTGGGTCCACGTAAAAAAATTTGTGTCCAGAGCCACCTGTGGACCCAGAAAAACCTTGTTTCCAGCTGAGATAAAAACTTTCTCATGTACTCACACATCGGGATCATTCCCTCAATATTGTTCGGGTGTTTCCGATTTGACAAAAACTTTCTAATGTAATATTCACTTACATGACGCGATTATTCCCTTACATGTTGGCTGTCGCCACAAAATATCAACGTATTGGAATGCTCTGGAAACAGGATATCATTCGCATAGCCCTAGTATTTTCCGAGATGGCTGCTAATTGTGGTATCCAGTTACACCAAAACATAGCGAAATAATCTAGCCCTCAACGTTCGACTGTTTACAAAAAATGTCAAAACCTCACAATTTTGTTAACGGAATTTTAACGGAATTTATCATTGAAACCCCTCTCAACACCACATGGAGTAACGAGTCACGCAATGTAGTTTTAAAGCAGTAAAACAATCGCGTTCATGCGGCTCAATAACCTATATATCCATCGTTCACAAACAAGGAGATCATTAATACGATCGTCCGTTTATTTTTACTTATGAATAACACCAGGTTCCGGCTTTGATTCTAGCTAAAATTAGTTTCAGCTTCAGTTCCGGTTACTTACTGCTCAACAACAGTATATTTCTAATTTTTGGATATCTTGACAAAGTTCGCAGTAAAATAGAAAACCCCCCCGACTGAACATGGACATTGTAATGTAACACTGCTCCTTGTAATAAATAATAAATGACATGTATCGTCTAAGATTAGAAATTTTTAACGGAATATACAGTTACAATCAAAATTAAGTGCTCAAAAATTAAACGAAGTTACGTTCGATTTTTATCATTTTTGTTTAAACGAAAATCGATTGTCTAAGATTAATTTAACGAATTACAATAATTGCGTTAAAATAAAAAATAATAAGTGTAAGTTCGCGTTTAGTTTGAAGAATTTTAACTGCGTTACAACTATAAAAATTTAATAAATGTTAGTTTGCGTTAATTTAACGAATTTCGTTTAAACGAAGATCGATCGATTACGATATCGTTCGATTTCGTCTGCAATCATTTACATATGCACTGAATTCTGAGTGTAACTATAATGTCAATAAAAAAGGAAAATGCCCGAAAAGAAGTAAAATTTCGAAAAAACAAACAAACAGCCCCTTTGTTGTCAACACAAAAATCCCATTTACCCTCATATTGGTCGCACGAAGCTGCAATAAAGACGATTTATTTGAACCTCAAAACAGTACTAAATGCTATCCTGATACCGTTGAGTTAGTAACATTACAACTTAACAGGGCTACGATACAGCTGTCCAATGACTTAAGATAATATACAACCCGTACACGAGTTTCGCATAAAAACACATTTGAAAAAACATTTAAAGCACAATAAGCAAAACTAATCAAAATAACAGAGATCACGAACTACGTTTTATAATATAAATATAACAAAAATTATCTAAATAATTAATAAATTTTGCTATTTTCTGTCGCGAAAATCCTGATTTTGATCTTGTGTAAGTATCTATCCCAATCTATGATTGATGTCTACAATATGCCAGAGATTATAGTGACTATACTTTTAGGAACTGTACCCGGATCAACCCAATTTATAAAGAATTAATTTTTGATACTTCGTGGGGTAAACTAAACTGTAATATTTCAATCTATAAACTATAATAATCTATAATCAATAATCTATAATTAAATTTTAACAATAAATTCAAGGCATATATTTAGATCTTCGGAAACTTATAAAAGCAATTAATAGCAGTGCATGATGTCAGGCGGAACAAAACCGAATCATTTCAAACACAAATATCACAGATATCATCATTATTAGCTATGCGTCACACCTTGATTTGATTTCAAGAATGTCACAGCAATCGCGGTGTATATCACAGTAACCTCAATTTTGCAGTCCGGCTCCACATAAAAAGGAAATATTTTCTACCAGCAGGATATTTATATTGCGACATTCTAGAATCCAAGACTTTCCGTAAGATAACTCTGTGTTGGAATCAATAAATTTATAAACATTCACGACATCGAAAATATTACAATATATTATAACTGTCCCTTCTTTTGCCAGAGGGAGACAGTTCGATCCCTAATACGCAGCACCATACGTCGAAATAATACGATTTTAATGGTTTCAAATACTCGAGAGACCCAAAGTTGCCGAGAGCTCTTCAGGACAACATAACTTGCATCAAGGAATTCTAATAGCATTGAACATAACCTAGTTTACGACAATTAATCATACACATCTAGCATCTTCTAACTGGCACAAAACTAATGTTACAGCATGAATGTTCTACACTTGAATTTTCAATAAATTCCAAGTCAATTATAAAACATCAAGCTATGGTCACTACTTGCGTTTCAAAGGCATGTTCAACGCAGTTAGCTGTCACTGCCATTACAGTTATTATACTTAATCATAAGATATCCCTGACTTTATGCTCTTTAAAAACAGTATCAAAGAAAAAGTGGATAAATCGAACGAAGAAAAAAATTTTTCGGCCAAGCACACCATGTGATGTTTACCTGTTCTTTAAGATCTTGCATGCTAGTTTCGAACTGACTGTTGTCAGTTGAAAGTTTTTCATTTTTTCGAACCATATCCGCGTACTGCGTCCGAAGTGTCTCTAACTCTTTGCTCAGTCGTTGAGTTTCTCGCTTTTCGTGTTCGGAGAGTTCTCGCATCCTGTAAAGCAAAACTATACCATAGTTATGTATTTCTCATATTATTACGTCCAACGTAAACTCCATAATATGAACTTCGTGAAAATGCTATATTTCTATCCTATTAAATTATTGCTGACGTCCAAACGAATTTAGGAAAGCATCTCATTGGATTCTGAGTAAACGAGTGAAACGAGCGCAGGGAAGAATAGCGACTGGCCAGGTAGGTAAATTTGGAAGGTATCCGTTTTTAGCGTGACAAGCATAACTAATTCAACTTCGGCTGGGCGGATTGACTTGCGAGCTCATTTGAAAACTTAAATATCTATTTGTGCCCTTTCGTTACACGCAAAGCCCGATTCCAACATTTCACCTCGAAAAAAAACGACTCAAAGTGGCTCAGGTCGAATCCCGAAGGGGACCAAAAAATCACGTTACTTATTGTAACTCGATAAGCGGTGCAGATATCAAAGTCAAATTGGACTCATTTTCTAGAGAAAACAAATCTCTATAAAATAATATGTAATGCTTTGCTACCGATTCTCTCAGAGCATGGGATTTAGGTTAAAACAGGTCTTAAAACGTGCTCATGAAACCCAAAATACACGAAAATAGTAATATATCCGCATCTGCTCCAGCTATATAGGTATGTCTGGTCTCATTCCATTAAGCAATTCATTCTTAACATAGCTGCTCATAGTGTGCTGCTACTGTCATTATTTAGCTGCAGGGTTTCGTAAAAAAAGGGTTTTCCAATGCGCCCATAGGACCCAAAATACACAATATCTCCACAACCGTTCGAGCTATATACGTGGTATCAGTTTATAGAGTGATTCCTGTATGTACTTAAAAATCGCGAACACAATATTCGGTGTATCTTTTCAACTATTCCAGCAACGTGGTTGACATTAATTAGCTCATTTCGTAATTTAATGCTGAATATAGCTATGCACTTCTCACTAAATTATATTTCAACATTCAGAATTCATCACCTTAGCGATAAGACAAGCTACTGGCAGTACGTAAAATTGTTTCGCGCTCAAAAAAGCGAAAGGCTCCCCTGCAAATTTAACCGAGAAAACTACAAATGTTAATGTCACAGATCCATTCTGGATTGTTACGCCGTACATTAATAATTCTCACCATAGCCTAATTATTATCGAATGCTTAAGGTTATAAGGCCACTATAGAAACTATAGCAAAATCGTTGTTTTGAGCCAAATTCAAAATTTCCCCTTCCCATGAAAGAGCACATGTGTGTATCTGATCGAATATGGATTGGTCGAGTACTTTTAACCTTGATGAATTTATAGCGATTTGTTATGGATGATCGTGCATTTACTGTTGCGTGACCACTCTATAATTACCCTATATGTAAAAATACGTATATATCTATCATTACATACCCTATATGTATACTAATGGACGTTTCTTAATATAACTTTATTTACCCGTTTACAAATTGTGTGCGCATGCATTTAGTATTGTATAATCATGTACGTGTTGTAGTGTATCGGTTACCGCGATATGCAAAAGGGAATAATTCGTGTACTTGTAGAACAGCCGTAGAACCTTTGATATCTGGGAGATGAATATTTAGCGTTTTCTAATGAGCCTATGGTGTTGGAATTACTTTATACAGCTAAGCACACCATCATCCCTTGCCCAACTCATTTCGCAAATAACTAAAACACCTTTACGACAATATGATTCATACACAGACGACTTGTATTCATATACAAATAGCTCAAATCTTGCGGATATTGCCATATTTAGCCACTTAAATGGTGCCGAAAACTGTACCGGACCCATGACCACGAGTAGTTCTTACATTGTAATTGTTTTCGTATGTATAGTGTCTAGACCCCTTCCGACATAAAGACCCTGAATTTTTCGAATATCGATGTCTCTATGCAAAACGAGCCACCTGAAACCTGCTACAGGGGTCGCAAAGGGTACCCTTGGGGGTCAAATTTTAATCCGAAACAAGTCATTATTCTGTAGGGTAACGCAGTGACATGTGAACTATGGTCTGTTTGTATGCAAGTCGGACCAAAAGGGCCACGGTCAAGCCATTTGGAGGACTTGCGACCTAAGATTGGAGCAGCTGGGACCCGTTTATGTTAAAAATCGACCAATTTAGAACAAGCCTGTCGCAGTTTTTCTAGCGCGACGGAGACAGCACCTAATGATACCATTTTATGCTCACAAACCAACCATGAGTGGAGGATGTCCGACAAAAAATTTCAGGTAAATCCTTAGGCCTTGTAAAAATTGGCACCCCGATATATGTTAGTCGTTGGGGCTACACCTGAGGTCGGGGGGGCTACACCTGAGGTCGGGGCGCTACACTTCAGGTCGGGGGGAGGGCTACACCTCAGGTCGGGGGAGGGCTACACGTTCCTACAGCATACATTGCGTGAAACTTTGGCTACTTTTAGAGATTCTAGATTTATTGAAACACGCTGCTGCTGTAAAAGAAACACAATTGATATATGATTAGCTTACATTTAGGTGATGATACCAAGGACAATGCGAAGAATAGATGTGCCGGCAGGCAGAGGGGTTCCCGAGCTACCCAGTTAACAGCTAGGCCCCATATCATAATGCAATGATGATGAACTTATATACTAATATGGTACTTGCCACCTTCGGTGTCTTGTATTATAGATGCGGTCGGGGGGGGGCGCTGCCGGTCAGGGGGGCTACACGTCAGTTCGGGGGGGGCTACATTTTCATTAAAAAATTTTAATAAATGGGTCGATTCTAGTGGGGCGTTACTATGTTTCTATCCGCCTATTGTAACACTGTATGCTAAATTTGGGCTTTTTTAAATTTAATTTTCGTAAGGTCGCGGGGGGGGTACATTTTGCATACCCCGTTTTTGGCACTTTATGACCGTAGACCTCATAATCAAACAACACATGGACAGGCACTGATATTCTTTTTTTCAACACCTGTACATATTACGATTACCGTTATATAGCATTTTTGGCGCAAGTGCACTTTGACGTTATTTACAAGCGTATGAAAGCTGTCAGATTTGACCTTGGTAGGGGGCTACATGTCACGAAAAAAATTTTCGGAAGCTTGACGTCAGCTTCAGTGTCGATGCTTACTCCCAAGTTTTTGCGGAAAAATTAACAAATACCAAAGGATCACAGTGAAATGAAAAACACACATGTTTCACGTTCTGGCGATACAGCGAACGTTTATAGTGGGGCATGTGTTTTTGGCTTCATTTAGCCGACCCGGTTTGAAGGCCTCTGGCTCCTGCTGTTAGGGGTATAGAGGTCCACCATACCTCATTATGGCCGTCGGAAATGCTATTAGTACATCTCACAGCGACATTACATTTCCTTCCAAAAGACTGGTGCTATGGGCCAAAAAGTGCCGATGTAGCCCCCCGACTAAATGACATGGTTTCGTGAAATGACCCATTAATCGTGTCATAATTATCGTATAATTGTTGTGTATCTGGTCGGCCGGGTCTGGTAGGTTATGTCACGGTATGGTTATGACCGGGTTTGGTGGGGTATCTCGTAGTACCTTTCCAGCCCCACGTTGATGCTATCATATTTTGCTATTTGTACCATCTATAAAATAACATGACGGTACGTAATGTGGATAGTAAGCTTACGACAACTGCGAGGAAAATTGGTCTAAGCCAGTGATCTGAGGAACCAGTACCGACTGCCGCTAACCTTGAAAACACATCTTGAGTTGTGGTGTCCTGTGCGTAGCGAACAGAAAATACACAAAAACTATGAAAATTGTAAGTACAAGCTGTAAAATTTCAAATTGCTCAGTGTTCACTGGGGAGACCGAAAATTTCGAACGAGTCACGATATTTATTAAGTAAATACAGTTACATAGTTAGAGTAGTTATAAACTTAATATTAATATCTTAGTTGTTATCATATTAACTAACTATTCCAATTATAAATTTAGTATAAAAAATAGGTTGTTACTATATTTATTATGTGAATATTATATAACAAATTAGCAAAATTTTACACATATATAAATACGCAAATATATATGGATAAATTTATTTATTATAAAATAAAGCAGTACATAGTAATACTTACAATTTAGTTGTTTATATATTTAGTATTTACAGATTGTCTGTATATATGAGTATGATTTCCTTGGCCCCGATTGGGCTGAGGGGGAAAATCAGAGAAGGGCCCACCATCTTTTCAGTATAGCCCCCATAGTCTCTGGACCCCTAATCATCTCTTACCCCCAAAAGAGATCTCTTCGAGATCAGGGTCGCCCCTTCACAGGTCAACTTCCTGATGATGCTAAATTATTATTCTTTTATTTGGATTTTTGGGGTATAGAGGCTTTTTTGGCAAATTTTTTTCCTAAAGCTCCGCTTAAGATCGTCACCCTCTAACCCCCCATGCACCAGTTTTTCCTGCTCTTTCCATTGGAAAAGTTTCAGGGCTTTAGCTCTTCAAGGGGGTTCAGGAGAAGGGCCCAATTTCAGGGGTCGGATTTTTTTAGAAATATGAATTTTGGTTTTTTGACCTTTTTGGACATAACTTTGGATTGCATTGACCGGTTGGGCTCAAATTTGAATATGATATAGAAAATGCAATGGGCTATACGGCGATTATGGGGTGTGATGATTACTGTCCGCCATAAGAAGATATGGCTTCCGATATCGGGAATGCAAGCGACAATGGATATTCTGATGTTTGGAAATTACGTTTACAATGGGCTCAGTTTTAGGGTAAGCTTGAAGCTTAGGTTAGGGTATCCAGAAATACTGCACCGACAAACGCAGGTGAGGAAGCACCAGCACTGTGTACCCAAAACCGTTGCAGTTAGCCATCGCAGCGGCTCAGTGCGGGGGGTTCGAGGGGCGGCAGCCCCCGGCTTAGTCTTAGGCATAGGCTCAACTCCGTGAGGATCCGTGAATTCCAGGTGACCTTCTATCTTAAAATATACACTTTTAACCCTGTCCTTTGGGTGAGAAAGAAATTTGGATTCGCCTAACGTGCTGAGACGTTTGGATTTTAGACAATATCAACATGGACATAGATCTTATCAATCAGGCACGAGATGCCATATTTTAGTAATAACCTCGAAAACTGGAAATGTTGAGTTGATACATACTCTAGGTCCCCAGGAGACCTTAAAACATACTCGTTTTCGGTAACTTTCCCTGCACCGGGCCCGATCCAGCAACTTCATAAAATTATTCAAAATAGTACAACATTCTACGATAGCAACAAGTGTTACTGGGCTGTCCACAGTGGGGCTGTGGGGACCCTCCCCACTTTCCAACTCCCCCATGTTCGTGAGATTTTCCTTCATGTCCGTCCCCCACTCGGCCGAAACCCCCATGTTCAACTAATTCCAAATTTTTTATGTCAAAAATTTATGTTTTTTGTTTGCAATGGGGCCCCCCCGAAGTTTCCCCCCATTTTTCGGAGGGCTGTGGACAGGCCAATGTTAAGTTCTCCATGTTTGGGTAGCTAGGCAATGTGTACAAAAGTTAGCGATAAAATTTCGTAAAAACAATTTTAGGAAATCTTAGAAAGTAGAAAATCGTTTCCGATTTAATTTTACAGAGACCTCCGAGTGCAATTAAGATGCCCACACTGCGTACCCTTCTAGTTCGCAATGTCTCACGAGTGTAAACCACGAAAACGACTGAGATCAAAAAAAATATAACAGTTGAGATGAGGCTAAAAGTTGCAATATATATCTATATTTACGCATATCAAAATTGAATTATATTGTTAATCGATACCAAGCATGCATGACGTTATCGAGCGATTTATTCGCAACACCCGTATTAGCGTTGCCTACTGTAGCCGTTGAATCCAAGCTATGCTGTCGAAGTCCCTCCCTAGCCGGCAACAGCATCATTGTTTACGAATTAAGCAAATAAATGGCTTTTGCCGGTACGGCACGCTTTGAGAGTCAACTTCTGATTGTAAGGTCCATCGGATAAGTTTGAGTTGAGCGCAATAAAAGAGTGTCAAATTTCCCCAGCATATGGGGGTGCCTATGATAAACACGTCCATGGAAGTGACCAATCCTGGCGTTATTAGGACAAGAAATTGAGCAATTTAATTCCCTTTGATTAGCTGTTACAATATTACATACAAGATGAATCGACAAGTTCCTTGAAACTATTTGTGACATTAATTTCTAACATGGTTTGTCGGAAAATAGAAAATTACTTATGAACTATTACGTACCTACAGGTCATGCCATGTCATCGCATTGCGTCGTACCAAACCTTAGTGACTCGTAACGTATTATTGTATTGAAATATATGTTCTTGTGTCACGCTAATTAATTGATGTACCAATTATACTTTGTCGTATTTAAACCCATCGTAGACTAGTTGTAGAATAAGACAAGAA
Source organism: Trileptium ribeirensis (assembly GCA_030248225.1). Lineage (NCBI taxonomy): Eukaryota > Metazoa > Nematoda > Enoplea > Enoplida > Thoracostomopsidae > Trileptium > Trileptium ribeirensis. The sequence continues at coordinate 46,953 of JASANE010005040.1, read as the reverse complement.
ATCGAATAACTCAATGCTATTCGTGTTACCATGCCACAAGGGGCGTATGTACCCTAATACTACACGCATTCTTAGGTGTTATCTTTGTGCTTGTTATTTAGGTCCTGTTCGCCCTCAGCCTAGGTGAACCGACCAATTGGAATTGAGCGATTAGTTAGCTTCTGGCGCCCTATTATCTGTATTGTAGAGAGTTTGCACGTTTTTCCCAGGTTCTTTCATTAAGGTGAGTGCAGCCGTCATTTGAATCGAATATTTATGAAAACCAAGCGGTATCGAACTAGTTACGTCAGTGTACGTTTTATTGGCAAAGATAAGACCCTAATCTTGTCCTAAGACTAAGTATCTGCGGGAATTTCGTTCTTGTGTCATATCGAATGTGTCATTTCTATTACTTGTGCGCACTGTTATTATTGAATGTACAGTACTCGCTAAAAATGACCGTCGCATTTCGAGCGAGTCGCGAGCGAGTGGCTCGCTCGAGATTTCGCAACTATTTAAATTAATAGAAAATTCTATTTTTAGAACAAATTTATTTCGAGCGAGTCGCGAGCGAGCGACAGTCATTTTTGGCGGGTTGTACTATTGTTCTTTGCTGACCCGTACTAAAGGTGTATCCGACTTATCAATAAACCATTGCTAAAAAGCTTACAGTGATCTTGTATTAATTGGTGATATATGTAGCGATATGAAATCGCCGTTCCAGTCGACGGACTGTGTTCACGGCTGGCGTCGGAGGATCGCACGCGCGTGTTTTGTTGGCGAATCAACATGTGCGAGAGTTCCAAAGGTCCAACGCCGTCAGCAAAAAGTTTGGTAACCATCCGCGGGTCCCGTAACTGAATGGAGCGATGGGGTCCGTCTAACGTTAAACGTCCGGGGATTGTTGGACGCTGGTGGGGGCCAATATGGCTATAACGTAATTGTCGAATAACCCCGAACGATGTAGCTGATTATAACTTCTACGTGAGATCATGATAGGGAATAGCGGCAAAGTCTCCTTGGCCTCCGAGCAGGTGACGGTGCCAACTTTCCTCAAGACGTCAAGGGTACTACCACGTAAGCGAGGCGAGCAACCAATCCGGCAGGATCCGAAAACGCTCCCAAGGCGCTCCTGTCGCTTGACAAGCACCGTAGCTTCTTGGATCTGAACTCGAGAAACGATGCAAAATGTAGGTTTGGTTTGCCCTCGATTGCTGGGGTCTTACGGGCACCGGGTTCAGAAATTACAGCGCAGCAGCGTCCCGGGTATTACACTGACAACAAAAATTATAATAAAAGTTACACAATTGAACAATTTCTTACTTGACAACGGCTTCCTTCAAACGTTCGTTTTGTTGTTCAAGCTGTTTCAAATGAAAAGCATCGCCAACTTTTTCTCCGCCTGAAACGTAATGTGATTATTTCGGACCATATATTTTTATTCTTGCAAAAACAATTATGTATATTCTTTACTGATACTTGGCTATTAGATATTAATTACAGAGTAAAAATACTCCGTTAACTTACAGTGCGAGCCGTTGGTCGAAATTTCTAAATGATAATAAAACAAGTGCGAAATGATTGCAAATGCATTGAATTAATTTACATCAACGAAATTATAAAGAATTTATAATGGGATGGTTAGATGAAAACATAATTTTAGCTCATTGACTTCAGTGTTGCAACCAACGGATAGCATAAACAGTATTTTAGACTTGTGTGTTACCTAAAACAGTCATCGATAAAAGAACGCTTAGAGGATCCAGCTTGACATTGCAACCATTATTTTTTCAATATTTAGATGACTAAAACCCCTCGCAAGTCTAACGTAGACACATCCGAAACAGACGACAAATTTTGTTATCTGTTGTGAGTGGCAACTGTTGCACAAGGTGGCATATTAGCACTGTGACTAGCGTAAAAACGGTAACAAATTTCGACTAACCTTTTTGCATTTCCTGCTGCATTATTTCAAGATCCAACGTTAATTCTTCTACTTTTTCTTTCAACGATTCACATTCAGACTGCAATATTTCGCATTTTTCTTCAGCCATCTCTTTATCTGAAAACAAAACAAGATCTTCATACATTTTTGAAAGACTAATTAATTTAAAATATATCGGTCTTCTTGACTCTAGAAACTAGTAACTCGCAACCGAAAGTGAAACGGAGCGAGCATGGTGTCATTTTTAAATTATTTTGCTTAATCACCTGTAACTGAATGTGTTACGCATAAAAATAGCACTACCTCCTCTTTGTGATATTCTGCACAAGAATTGTACATGTTCACGTGCATGTTCTATGTTTTTACTGTTGCAGTCATCACAAGTTTAGCTTTTGTCATTCAGTAATATTGAGAAAAGCGAAATCCGCACCCTCACCCCAGATGCACCCGATTCGACTATAGAAATCACAAATAAATCCGCCCTTACAGTTTTCATACAATTTAAAAAAAACTAGTAAGGCTATGCCTTTATTATTATTTTGTGCTCGCACAAAGCTGGTTTGCTGAAACCCAGCGGAGTGTCCACTGAGGGAGCTAGGGGGAAATCGTGAAAATTCTTTGTGTGTCGCTGTCACTCATAACTTGTGTTTGGGCGGAACATTTTTGACAATTGGTTGATTCATTGCAAAAGTGGTGACGATACGCTATTCAGTTAAACGTGAACAGCTCCTACGCCATATTTGGGGTGAAATTGGTAAAAACAAGTATTTCTTTGCCAAATTTGGCCCTACGGGTAATATTATTTGGCAGCCCATATCTCGCGACACAGCCTTCGCGTCGAAAAATAGAATCCGCTCATAGAAGTCTACAACTTTGCTGAACAACGCCTTTTTATAAGGGCACTTATTGGGCTGCTCGAGGTCGACACCATTGCATAAAATATGGATTTTTTTTCAAATTTCAGCATCTCATCGCGTGTTTTTACAGTACAACAAGTGTCTAATGAACTACAAAGCACGATAAATACGACCGTTTTCCTACCTGGAGTCAGGCTTTTCTTTTGTTGAAGTGCAAATTTTTCCATCAGTGTGTAAAATTCTTACATGGTGTGTATTTCAAATATGCGCCATAATAAAATATCTTTATACATATAATTTGTTAATTGTGTTGTAAAATACAAACTGCGGAGTGGTAGGTAACGTTTTGTGCTGTCGTGAATAATAATATACGCATATGAAATTTCACGTTTACAAATAATATGTTTGCGATTTTCAATGGTAGAAAAATCAATTTCAATTTTTGATTTCACTCAACCTAATATGATGATAAAATTTTAATCGGAGGCAAATATCAGAAGTGTGTAAAATTTTATGTCAATTTTTTTCAGCGGTGTGTATTTACACAATAAAATACACAAAATAAAAGCCATGCCTGGAGACCAACCTGACTGCACTATACCTCTTCATGGGATTTCAAGAGTTTTACAGTCGACGATCCCGATTTACAAGATGTAATCTATTTTTATTTGTTGTGTTATGTACAGCGACAAGGCCATTAAAAGGGTTTGTTTATAGGGTTCTGGGTACGTCGAATGCAATGGTTTGGTTATGTAGAGTCTAGAATTCATTTTGCAAGCCTTTTCAAATGTCTTCATTGGGATTAGAGTCAGTGAACTGATTTTCATAATACAGTATCTCTTGAGTAGTTCGTTTATGTATTACGTAATAATGGTCTATATATAGGCGTTTTGGTATACTGAATACCATGGTTTGGTTATCTCCAGATCAGCACAAATGTTTCATACCTCTGCAGACGTTTTCAATGTGTTTAGAATCAATGAACCAGATTTCCAAATATACTCTCTTTTCAGTAGCTTGCTTATGTATTGCGGACAGGGCATCAAGAATGGTCTATATATACGTTTTGGTACACTGAATACGAAGGTTTGGTTATATAAAGATCAACAAAAATATTTCATGTTTAGTTGCTTTCGATGGGTTCAGAATCGAAGAAGGTTTAGGGTTTCAATGGATTTAAGGTTCCAGCGGTTTTATGGTGTAACTTAAGCACAAAGCATATTGCACGTGATTGGACATCGTAACAACTTATAGATAAAACCACGCTCGCTCCATTTCACTGTCGATTCACTAATCACTTTAAAACAGCAAAATTCGCATGCGCATTTTAGACGGTAACGCCATTGCCCTTCCTCAAACGCTTCCGCTGAGAAAGGCTTAGTGAGATTCTAGTCACTTTAAGCTTACTGGGGCAACAGTAACTTGCCATCGAACTCCGATTACAAAGCTATAACTTTTTCAAGCTACACACACTTAGAGTTGTGCAACAAGCAAAGTGACCTGGACAACTTTAGCAAACAAACGCGACATCTGCTTACCTAATGTAGCCATTTCGATTGCCTCTGCCAGGTCGGACATCTCATCGGTGTGCGACTCACGGGCTTCCATTGCTTCTTTGGCATCCTCAAAGCATGATTAACAATACACTAATTAAATACCGCACCTCGTAAAAAAGTATAACGGTAAAACGTTAGCGCGTATTTCCATAAGCCTTAAATCATGTTTCGTGCTTAACAACAACCATCATTAACCCCGGCTGTTAGAACCTGCAGAAGTAGCTGTTCTAAACAGCGTTTTCTAACGTGTATTCAAGTAAATAACAATGTTTTGCGAAGCTAAGTAATAAGAATATCTGAAACCAAAGTCGCTAGCTAAAATTTTAACGCACGCATCTCAAAGTTTCACGGATAACTACAAAAACATATCAAATCATTCTGATAACCCACAGTAATTTTTACGTGCAAAACTAATAACTTCAACGGTAGAAAATTTCATTCGAAAGCACGCAACATGTTAGTGCTGAAAAATGCAAAAATTATATAATTTTCATCCATTTGACGTTTAAATATAGTACATACATTTGCATTCTCCAAAGTAGAGCGTCATGTCACGGTACAACCGCGAATGTACGGGTGGTTTCGCTTTTATTTAATACTCCAGGTACACGATGAAGATACGACAAGCTATCAACCCTGAAGACAATGGTAACGAACTTCTGGGAAGAGCAGATGAACGAGGATAACTCGCAAAGGAATCTGAGGCTTCCAGCAATATCCCTTGATGCACAGTTTCAGAAGAATTATGTAATTTACAAATGCGAATATACATCAACGCATCGTCGCATCGATAGTTCGAAGCGAAATTTTGTCACCATCATCATCAACGATATCTTACTCTCTTCCCTACGTTAACAGTAAGCGTTGTGGATGTTGGATTCTGCGTTGAACACCGAGACTTCGAAGCTTTCACATCCGTTGTGTTGTGTCTACTAGGCTTGCAAAAACACTCTCCGATAGGACATGGCATCATGTGCTAAACGATCCAACAGTACAATGCTTTCAACCCCCAATGCAATGCTATATTTCAACTAAGGGTATCTCGTAGATATTTATCACAGAATTGGCCCTGTGGAGAGTTTTTATGAGCGTCTCGTCGCCATCGTTAAAAATTCTATCCGATCCGTAATCGGTCGAAAATTATTGTCGTGGGATAATTTCGCGACGCTAGTTGCAGAAATGGATGCTATAATGAACACCCGTCCGATTACTTATGCGTACAGCGTACTTATTCATTCCGGCTATGCGCTTAGCTTTACCGATTTCTTAATCTGTAGTCCAAAGAACGCACCAACTATTGACGTTTCAACCCGAACGGACGATGGTGAAGCCAACAATCATTTATTGTACTACTGGAAGTGGACACAACGTCGACTGGACAGCTTATGGAATTTTGGTATAACAAACACTTGTTAAGTAGGCGAGAACGGTGGCAAACCAAACATCACACTGGATGTAGTGATCTCCAAGGCCATCCAGCTGTTGATGAAGTTGTCATCGCCAAAAGCGGTGACTCATCACGAGGGACGAGGATGCTGGCGCGTGTGCTGCGCGTGATGCCCAGCTCTGATGGTGAAATCCCTTCCGTTAAACTGCGACTATCCAATGGCCACGTGATCCGTCGCGCCATCAATCATCTCTATATTTTGCAAATGGCATCTAATAATCATCTTACAACCGATAAATAATGCAGTGATAACGAGAAAGAAGCGACGCCGCCGTAGACGATCAGTAAGGATGACGATGCGGTGCCTTCGTTTAGCGATGCAGAGTGATTCGAAGGATTTACGAAGGAAGAAGCCTATCCTTTACAAATAGATATTGTCGCCTTGACATTACACCCCCGCAAGACGTTTCAACCTGCTGTAATTGCTACAGGTCGACAGAACATCAGCGGTCACCTTCATTCGGTAGCAGCTACATTGATGTTTTAAAATATACGAATAATTCGAATTCGGCTCTTGTCAACGAGAACATTATTCGACTATATTCGCTTTAAGCAAAATAACCTTTCTCCGCCTGGAATGTCGAGGTACAACAGTGAATGTACGAATGGTTTCGCTTGTATTTATTGTTCCAGGCGCACGATGAAGAAACGGCGAGCTATCAATCCTGAAGACAATGGCAACGAGCTTAACCTAAGGACAGATAAGACGAACGACGATAACTTGCAACAGACTCTGAGGCTTCGAGCGATATCCCATCATGCAATATTTCAGGAGATTTATGTAATATATAAATGCCAGGGAGTAACGGAATTCCGGTTCCGGCGAAAATCGTGTTCCGGTTGCGATTACGGCAAAGGGCAAAAACCATACCGGAACCGTAATTCCAGCTAAAAAATTGTTTGAAATTTTCCACGTTTTTGCTTCATCTGTGATCCAAACATATGTAATAATATACACAATGATCAAGTCCCAATACAACCAAGCAAAACAAAAAATTAACTCAGCAATTTGCCACGTGAAAGGTAAGTAGGGCAAATAATTTCGGTAGGAATTTTTCGTCTTAACCTGCAGGAGTTTGTTAACAAAACAAAGCCAGGTAGATGCTTGTAGCATCTATTTTACACATTCAGAACTCTGTTGGGTATGTTCTAATTAATCCATCCAACTCGGTAACAGAGTATGGATTACGTAGAAGTACTTAGCGTAAGCTTGGCTAAGTTGCGTAAGCATAAATTGCGTTGAACGCCATCCAGTGCGCCTGTAAACTTTGTAAATCAGTCTACATTAAAGTAAAGTAACGTTATCTGCAACGCAGCCAGAAACTGCTTTCTTGCCAATGACATGTATTTATTGAAACTGTGAGAGCAGTATCACAGTTTGTCTCATGTATATCATTCTGATTAGAAAGTTATCATCATTATCATCTAACTGACGGGCCTGTTTGCACAACGATAGTCTAAACAGTGTCTCTGACAACTGATCAGAAAATTACCTTCCATTATTTTGTCTTAGAACCATATAAACCGATAATTTCAAGTTTTCGACGGAACAACATGTAACAAACGCATGTGTAGGAAAGGAAGGCGAGTAGAGACAAAGCGAAAGTGTAATATTCTACGGTCTATGCAAGCATACTTAGTTATAAGCACATTAAATTTGACGCAGTATACGCAAGGGTGTATAGTGGAAGGCATTTTTTGCTCTGGGTGACTATAAGCCGAAATATTGATCAATAAATAACCATTATTAGCTTCCTCAGTTTCTTTAAAGTTTCAGAAAGGCAATAATGCCATTGCAATACATTAAGTTTAATGTAAATGTTTTTTCAATACATTTTAAATCCACTATACCTTCAATTCTTCCTTCAGCTGTGTTACTATAAGTTTCGAAGACCAGGTTGCGGATCCGGTTTAAATAAACGGTTGCGGTTGCTGGTACCGGTTATTCTCTGATAAATGCGAATGTATAATATCAACGCATCGATAGTTCGAAACGAAATTTTGTCACCATCATCATCATCAACGATATCAACAATTTTACTGTCTTCTCCACGTTAGCAGTGAGCGTTGTGGATGCTGAATCTTGTGTTGAACACCGAGACTTCGAAGTTTTGCCATCAGTTGTGTTGTGTGGACCAGCGAGGCAGAAGATTTGGCAGCGTCACCAGATCGGCAATCAGTCCCCTCGTCGACCTCTGTAGTGCTGCCAACATCGAATGCCGTTACCTAGCTGACTAACTGGCTATCATAAACAACATTCGTGTATTGCTTCGTATCGTTCATCGAATCCTACATAGGGACGGGATTCGCATAACCAGGATCCCAATTTGACGCCGCCCAATTGCAATCAGGAGAATCTGTGACTATCGCCGACGTGCGAAAAGTCGCAGGTGCGATCAACTACTTTACAGCGATACTTTCTGTTTATTTCGTAACACGCCGGACCACTAGGTAATGCAACTGCACCTTCGGTAGCAACAGAATACCAGCATGCACCTCTCTTGCGTCCAAGCCCCCCCCCCGAGCAAACATCAGACCAGACAGATGAAATACTTTTATTAATAGCACTTACCTTGAGCGCTTGTTGCAATTCCCGCTGAAGTTGTGCATGTTGTTCAGACATTTGATTCTTATATTCCATTAGCTGAAACGATATATAAGAATAAAAGTGTGTTGTTAGATTTTGCTAGATATAAATAGCCAGCGCAATAACATGTCATTTAAGTGGTATCTTCAATTTAGGGTGAACGGATGACTCTCATTTTGTTATCGATGATTCGTTCCGAAACCTGAGGTACAAAAGCCAATTCTCACTTTCCCGAGCCGGTATTTAACCTATCGCCCACTGTGTGAACAAAGTTCGACAAATTACCAGCGTATTGTCTATAATACTGCGAAGAAATAGTACAAAACAGCAAAACACTAAAAGGTAGACTAGATCTAGCAAAAATACTTCAGCCAAAAAAACATCAGTTAACAAAACCATCATCCACAAGAAAAAAAATTTTAAACGCAAAGGTTTGGTAGTGGACACAAAGAAATGCCGTTCCACTCGCTTGTAAAAATATGCGTGGTGTTTTGACAACATTAAAAGAGCCGTAGCTCATTAGAAATCATTTGTGACTGGCATCGCATATGTACAGGCAATTTGCAGGAAAAACTAAAGCTAGCACAAGATGTCACATCTAACCAAGGCTGACATAGTGTTATAGATTATGGGTTTATAATTTGGCAGCACAACCTATCCTAAGGTGAATAGGAGCATATTCGATTCCTTTCGATATCACTCCACAACGGCAAAATTGGAAAATGTAGTCTGTGTGCATCTATTGAAAAATTTTGAACCAACAAAGCAATAATTACTTTGCGAATTTGTAAATCTTTGAAAATTATTCTGATAAGCGAAAATTACAAACACTGGTCTTAAATTTGAGACGGAGTCGGACGATTGTGGCAAACGATGTAGACATATATCTACATATATCTGTTTAGAGCTAACATCAAAACCGCCATGACTTCGTCGCTGTTGGCAACCAAATGAAGGGTTAATTATCTCTCTTGCTCTTCTGTTTGTGAGTTCAAGCATATGGGCCTAACAATTCAGAAACAAGCAAATACGATTTATCTTTATTTTACGTATTATAGTTTACGGTTATTTAAAAAATGTAAATATGCCGTAGTTAAAACTTATATGGTGTTCCCAACAAACGCGAAAATTATGCCCAGAGATTTCATTCTCTAACGGGATAAACCTTGTTGTAACTTCAAAATTTATAGTATCTACACCGATAACACACTAGAGCAAGAATTTAATTCAGGAGTGCTAACTACAGAAGCATGGACTTTGTGAATGCGTCACATGCGCACTGCAAATCAATAAGTTCCAAAATACAAGGCTTGAGTTTTGGCTCGACAAAATCCAGCGATAACCTAAACTATGTTAAAAACTGGTTAAATAATGTTATAAAAGAAATCGACTTTGTTTTCTAGAATGCCGTTTGACCAAACTAGATTGAAAAAAATTGTTGTACTTGCTCAAGCTGGATTTTACATTTTTCGTAATCGATGAGCTTTTGTTTATCTTCGGAACGTCGCACCCGTAGCGTTTCCAGTTTTTCCGACAAATCCTTACACTCAACGCGAAGATATTCCAATTCCGTAGACGTGTCAGTACCTTCCGGCAAGCCGAAACTGCCAACCGATGAGCGAACGATACCATCGCGTTCGCGACCACGCTCTACATCCTAAAACACGAAACAACCCAAAACTTCTACGCCACGGTTCGGCTTTAAAACCACATACGGTAGTGCGTTGCAGAAACGGGAATCTGACAGTGTACAGCTTGTAAATCTATGGTATCTACTACTTACTTATGGTGATACGTCAAAAAGTCAGCGAAAGATCTTACTCTGTTGCAATCAAATTCAAAAATAAGTTTCCGTTGATGTCGTGCAGAATCTAAGTAACTAGAAATCTCACACATCCTCATTGAAGCCAAGTTATCCAAATGGAATCCCTCAAATAAAAATTATAAATAGCTAACTGTCTGGGCTCTCCAAATTGGGGGTGGGTCGGGGCCTCTGGCATTTTTCGGTTCCCTCTGGTTCAGTACAGGTGCCCCCCGGTTCACGCCCCCTGGCAAAATTTTGGGCTCCCCCGGTTCACCGCCTCTCGGAAAATTTTTTGTTTCCCATCGGTCCAAACTACAAAAAATTTGATCAAAATTTACACTAAAATTCCGTTCTGAAGCCAAAAATTTCTCAAATTTTATCCAAATTCGCTTCAAAATCGTATTTTCTCTCCATCAAAAGCGATTTGGGACAGTTTCTGACACGATTTTTAACCGTTTTTTCTCTAGGCAAAATGCCCCCGGCAAAATTTTCAACGAATGGAGAGCCCAGACTGTGACTATGGTATAGTAGCAAATTAAGCTTCCTTACCCCATGTGAAAGTTCCAGAAAGTTATAATATATACGTAGTAAACTACATTAATACCAACAGGGTGATATTATTAAACACAGGACAAAATTTTAGGAATTCTTATTCATTACTACAATAAAAACATTTTCTAATCACAGCTTTGGAAATGAAAGGCTATTTTTGACAGTCAAAGTCACAGAGAAATAAAGACCTGCCCTTGCAGGATTACAGCAATAAAACATACACAATAATAATTCTATATGGCAGTCCGTAGAGCCGCAGTTCCCAATGAGATAACGTTGCGATCTATGATCTTTATTTGGCAAAAGTCATCAGGTAAAACGTTTGTGGACCTGAGTAACGAAGAAATCAATCGACGTCAGTTTTTCGAATTTTTGGTCAGAAGAATGACCACATAGCTCCACCTTACACATACTGAAAAGTCAGATAAACGTCAGACAAAACAATTTTCTAAAATCCATCCACAGCACTCTTCTTGAACTGTAAAACAGTTTATTGTAAAGTTAATGTGTTTTGATTTCGAAGCACTCGCCATTATTACATCTGTTATGAAACAACAGTGTAAAACGAACTATAACAAAACCAATAAAGCTGCAACGCGTGTGACATTCGGTCCCAAAGCCCGACGCAAGAATTTGGCTACATCCGTACTAAATCAAAAATGCGCTTAAACCATTACACGATGTGTCCATGGATAAATTTCAAAGTTGTTTTAATTTGGGGCGTCAAATCTTATCGACTTTCATTATTACCCCATTTAAAACAAGTCAATATAAATCAACTTGCTCAGGTACAAGTAGTTTTGAATCGACCGATCTCGAACAAGTTTGACACCAAAATTGTCGTTTTAAATAGGACTTGTTGAGTTGTTGGAGATGGGTTATACTCAGAATTTTACGAGCGAACGGTTTATTTTACTATAAGACAACAACTTCCTTTAACTACATTTAATTGTAGCCATTTTTGTGGGCGCGTCTTGCAGAACATACCGCATAGGCGATCGCAAATTACCTGCTGTATGAGTGCCACTTTCTGGGCGACACTCAAGCGTCGTTCTTTTAATTCAGATGTTGCTTTGTTGGGTTCAGGAGTTGTCTTGCTGGTTGGCTCGGACACGGCTGCAGTGCCATCTTTCCGAGTAGAAGCCATTTTTACACCTTGTTGTTGCGCTGAAATTGATGATTTTCTGGCATCAAAATTGTCCGGCTTCGCGGGTGCAGCTGTAGATGATTTTGGCTTTAACTCTGCGCCTGTCTTTTTACCAAGGCTGAAAATAAAATGATTACAACTAAAACTATCATTTCGTAAGTAAAGACAGTTTGTATATTTGTTCTCCAAAATATTAATCTTATATATCCATTTGTCACTTCAACAAATTCCGTTATTGGATGTTGTCACCACGTATAAGCTGGAATGTATTAGGAACTGATATCATGTGACAGCTGGCCAATCAGAAGTAGAATAAAATTACAACCTCAATGCAAGTATTGAGAACGTGTAGCACGTAACTCAGTACCAGTTAACAAACTTGGAAGGTTTATGGTCCATGTCAATCCGCGGATTTGACCTGGACGCTATTCAAATCTAGAGTGGCCGCTGTTATTACCAGTCACTGCCATCGAGAAGATATAACGACCGTAAAATTATTACCTCACCACCAAAAATCATGATCCTAACAAACAATGTAATAGTAATCCATACCGATTAGGGCAGTTGGAGAAATAACTCAACCATTAGCTTAAAAATGAACGTAGCTACAATGATACTTAGTGTATCGTTTGGCACGGAGCTCAACTTCAAAATGAAACTAGGACTTTAAAGTATCGACACCGATGAAAGCTATATCACTCGCCACAATTGACATCTGACGCAAATTGCTTGTGGGGAAATAAATTTACTTTCAATAATTTGCTCATTGTTTGCTTTCTCGTAACGGGACTAATACTGCATGTTGGGTGCTATAGAATTCATCGTTCTTATATTCGTCATAGTAAAACTGATGCAAAACCCCATAGACCACACGTATTTGTTAATACTGCCGATTCGAACATGTCACGAAAAAATTCACTAAAGGGAATTGAAAAAATAAGCTAGTTCATGAAAAATATGATTAGTTTCGTGGTAATAATTTGTGTTTGGTATAAAAAGAAAAATACTTTCTTTGTCATTATTGACCAATAAGTTGCATAGGCTCGCTATATAGTCGGTGAAAGCCAGGCGGCCAGAAAATTTTTGGCTAACAATATTTATTTAGTCACAGGACACCAAGAAATAGGACGGGCTGTACTTTAGCAAACGTTTGAAAATTGGACTCCAACACAAGCGCGAGGATCATACAATATTTAAGTGCCAATTCATGAAGACCATTCTTGGAAACGAGTAACTACAGTTCCAGATACCTGTCGGTTTGTCCGAAACCATCTTCTTCGGTGGTGTAAAATGGTGATGGGGGATATAGAGAGAGCCCTGTTTCTCTTTAGTTTACCAGCAGAGATTAGTATTATTAACACTGCGACGCTAATATATTACAGAAACAGGGGGCATTGTTGACCAAACACAATTTTCCCACTCTTCTGGCAAGCAGTAAACACCACAGAGTATATCTTAGCAGTACGCGCCGAACTGACCGCCTTGAAAAAAAGTTGCGTCAATAGTGGAAAGAAGATTTTTGACAGCTAACAAGGGCGTAGCTAGGAATTTTGAAAGGGGGGTCGCGGCCCACAGTGGGTACCTAAAAGGGGGGTTTGGGGGATCGCGCTCAGAAATGTAAAAGCGGTTTCCATAATTGGTATTTTAAGTACGCCATAAACAAGTAAAAAATGCAACTGTTACCAAAATAGCGAATTTTAATACAAAAATGAGAAGTTTGGTTGAAAGTAATTGTTTTCTAGTGCGAGAGAGGCTAGTGTTAGGACAATTTTCGACATGATTTTCAACCGGAATCACTCAAAAATTATTTTGTTTGGGATTGAGCCAAAAGGGGGGCGTTGTGACCCCCGCAAGCCCCCGGCTACGCCCTTGTTAGCTACCATTCTTTGTTAGTCCACTCAAAAAAATAACGAAATTAAGCAAAATCTTCGAACCCCTTACGGCTATTTGCTTAAGGTACTCGCTCACTATGAATATGTTACAGCTATACTACTCACTAACGTCTTAACATGACCAAAAAACTAATGTTAGCCGCATCCGAATTTTCACTTAATTACTAAAATAACAAAAACAATGTTTAATAAACCCCTTAGAAATTGAGTGCTACTTTTCCACGCAATTCTATTGCAAAATCTAAAGTATCCACATCCGATAAGACATGATTAAGAACGGATTTATTAACCCCAAATCGAGCATTATAAAAACGATCGAATAAAAATACACCAAACTTTCAAAAAATCATAAGACAACTTTCTGTAAAACAGTCATACGCCATTTTTTATTTTAGATTACTAATTCGCTTTCTGTTTGACTAACTGTGCCCCATGCAACAAGAAAAACATTATCTTCGACGGGCAAGATTCTAGTTTAAGCTAAAATAGTTTAAAACAGTAAATAAACAAAAGTATACCTCGAAAAAACAGCAAATTTGGATACTTCTACCAAAAAATTCGACCGATTTTTAACCATAACCTAGCTGAACCTCGGAATACTGCTAAACATTAAATGCAATCTACATTAAGTCAGAAAGCGTACGTCGATTATATAATGATTATATACGTACACAATATAATCATTAATTCGAAAAGTTTATAATCTATCTCACACTAAAATTTTAATATATCATGAATCAACCTCTATTATACTCAAAATACGCACAAAAGTACCATCTACTATAAAGAGAAATTACAACACATTAGAATAATTACAAACATGGAAGAGAAGTACAAGCATCTAAAAATAAAAACATTAATAATATGCACCAAGTCCTACTATATGTGAAGTCTAAAAGAATCCCAAAAACAAGAAAAATAGATCTATTGCGCCGATGTCATAAGAAACACCACCAGAGAGTACTGACGACAAGTTAGCATTAAATAGAACGAAATAGAAAAAAAATTAAATCTAACAAAAATTTCTGGCTTCAAAGAACCAGTAACTAGACCCAGTTATATTAGACACCACCCGATTCTACACACACTAACATCCCATATGTTAGTGTTGGACAACATAGGACCAATATTCCATTTGTCAGGTTTCGCTAGAGCTACATCACTATAGTATCTTCTCATTAAAGCCGGTTTTCCCTAGAAGCTACAATTCATGTCGAAATAGCAATATGAACAAACATTATGGCATGGCACGTTTGGTTAAATTAACCAGTAATAAAACTACTGATCCCGACCCCCAAATAAAACCTTAGCCTAAACTGCCAACACGAATAATGAAATAAAGTGATCTCATAACTAACCTTTCGGTTGAGCTCGCATCTTTCGACAATTTTTCTTGCGAACTGGCATCGCTCAAATTTTTTGAAGCCAATCGCTCACTCGACGAAGCCGTTGACGACGTGGACTTAATTCGATCACTTGCGCCGGCTTTCAGATCACCAGAAGAGTTCATCTGCAAGCGACAAAATCCACCACAAAAACTGATAACTTAAGTCAGAACTAAACGATATGTTAGAGCTATTTTCATTACATAACTTGAAAAATCTCCTGAAAGTTTTACATACAATTTGACTCTACTTCGTTAGAGAGGGTCCAGCAGCGTCATAATTAACTACAAGCATCAGAGCAAGTCGACATTGTCTTAACCAACCTACGCATATTCGCAGAGATCTAGATTATTTATAGCCAAAACTAATATTGACTAGGGACTTGTCTCATCGCCAAAAAAAGTGAATTCTAAGTGTAAAAGTTATACAGGCGGCGAAATTATACAGGTGAGGTCAATAGCAGCGTGCCGTACTTAACTATTTAGAGCTTTGCGCTCTGACCAAAATGAACCCAAACCGCGGCGGAACCGGTATAGTCTTTGAGATGATATGACACATTTAGTGTTTTCAGAGATCCCAAGACCCATATGAAAACTAATTTCGAACCAACTCTAGAGCATAGGTGACGTCGACAACAATGCACTCTGCATAGTTTTACAGAGATAAAGTTTTTGAACAAAATGGACCCAACTGCCAGATCACACCCGTTGTTATCGATATAGAGTCAACGTGTTTTTGTTAAAACTACCACGCACCCTTCACGGGCACGAGGGTGAAGGAGAAGTTTTTTGCGTCTAACTAAAGGGCACAAATAGAGATATCCAGCTGGCGCATGAGGTATCACGCGACCTGATCTACCAACCAGAAGTTGCGTTATGCGTGTCACACTAAATATTTCACAATCCTTACCAATGAAAATTTTTCGTTGACACTCAGAACTCAAAAATCCCAATTTTTTAAAATACGGTAAACTGCACAGACACGAGAGCTCGAACAATATTTCTTCCAACGTATTTATAAAAATGCCAAAGGTCTCATTTCGTTCGACGAAACGCTGATAATTTAAAACTAACATCATGAAATTAAAACTGTATATATACTTATTAGTAGTATGCAACTTACTTTTGTAGGACGTTTTACACCAGAAAGTTCGTCTTCAGGACCTAAACAGGTTAAAATACATTATTCAATTACTATACTACATCAATAAATTTACCTACATTATTCTAAAATCATTACCAACAAACACATTTCTATAACCCAATAAAGAATGTATCTCGCGATCGACGGCAAAACAGAGCGAGCGTGGTTTTATTTTTAAGTTATCATTTTCTATAATCACTTGTAACAGGTTGCGTTTGACGTACATACCGCCTTAAAACCTCTTGAATCCTGAACGCATTGAAAATTCTAAAACCTCGTCGATGCTAAACCCGTCTTAAACAACTGACAACGCATCAAGTGCTTGTGCCAATGTCTAGATAAAAAACTATCGTATCCAGGCGACCCGAAACCTAGATAGAAATTCTTGATGACCTGTAAGCAATACGTAACCAAATAACTGAAGACAGACTTATTCTAGAAATCTGGTTCATTGTTCCTAAACCCATTCAGCATTCATGAAACGGCATGAAATATGCATTCAATAATTGTATTAACCATACCTAAAAACTTTTATGCAAAATATTTTCGATACCATGTACTAATTACTGAAGACATACTATCTTCTAGAAATAGGATTTATTAATCCTAAATCTATACAAAACATCTGAAAGGGCATAAGATACTAGTGCTGGACTCCAGACAAACAAACCATCGTATTCAGCCTATGGAAAAAATTATATAGACAATTACTCTTGATGACCTGTTCGCAATACGTAACCAAACACCTGAACACAAACTATATTCCACACAAACTATATATATTCCGAAAATCGACCCAAAAAATCGACAAATTGACCCAAAACCCATAAAATATGCTGGACTCTACATAACCGAATAATTGTATTCAGCATACCGAAAAACCTCTATATGAACTATTTTTGATGTCCAAACAACTGAAGATCGGCTATTTTCTGTAAATCGGGTTCATTGACCCTAAACTCAATGAAAATGTTTGAAAAGGCATAATATACCCGTGTGCACTCTAGATAACCAAGCCATCGTATTAAGCCTACCGGAACACCTATATACACAATACTTGATGTCCTGAATGCAAAAAGTAACCAAACAACTGAAGAGAGACTACATTCTTAAAATCGGGTGCATCGACCCTAAACCCGTTGAAAACCCATAAAAAAGCGTGAAATATATACGTCGGATTCTAAATAACCAGATCATTGTAATAAGCCTTTAGAAATAACTATATATAGACCATTCTTGGTGCCCTGCACGAAATACATAATCAGAAAATGAAAACGCACAATTTGGAAACCGTAAAACCCTTGAAATCCAATGAAAAGAGATACTATAGTCATGTTGCACTCTATATAGCAAAACCATTGTTTTGAGCATGCTTGATAACCTAATTAATAGGCACTAATTCTAAGGTAAAACAATCAATAATGCATCGAAATTTGAAAAATTGCAAAGGTTAGACGAACCATAATCACGCGCATAGTTGTCCCACAATGTGGTCAGCAAAGTTGTAGATCTCGATGAGCTGATCGTGACTGACAAAAAGCTGTAATCTCCATTTTTCAATGAGAATGAATGACAGCGGCAGGCAAAAATTTTTTCACATTTCCCCCTAGCGCTTTCAGTGGAAACTCCGCTCATTTCGATTGCTCTGTCTCATCTCAGTTACAGATCAATGCTACTTAGCAACATAAAGTAGTAGTTGCGGTATGCAAAAAGACGCAACGTTTCCCGATGTCTGTTGAGCTGACTACAGATATTTTACCTCCTGAATATCGACCGCTAAGGTCCAACAAGTACACTCAAAAAACTAAGACATTTTACTTTCACGGATCAACACATTCCAGTACCACCTATGGTGTTTCGTTGTATATATTCTTAAAGTCAAAATATAAATAGTTTCCAAACACGTTACATAATGTTATATTGACTAACTCGTAGCCTCATTTATTATTTTTAGACCCATCCCGTGGTTGATCTGGAAATCGTATAGATCGCCTGGCTGGAAAATTTTTCAACGTATTGTCAATTCCGTCGTATCCGGACATTAACTTTCTCATATGTAAGTAATGCTACTGTAGAACATGTCAGGAATGAGAAATATAAAATAAAGTCCAAATGCAAGTCAATGGTCGTCTCTATTTGATCGAGTTTATATTAGTCCAGTATTATGACGCTTGAAATCATAAACCAACGTAGTACTATCATTCTATTAACGTATTTGTAATATATATATTTTGAAGATAGTTCAGTTTGTATGGGTCATTGCCAAGAACACATTAGCCTTTGTCGCTCATAGAACAAGATAGCGCAACAAATCCTTGCTAAAACTAGCAAGTATTATCGCCAAAGTGATGTATCATTCTGACTGAGTGTTGAATATGTAATTTAGCGAGACGTAGACCGTACATGCTCAAGGTCTAAGGTCCGAGGAGTTTGTTGGTTCAGAGGGTTGTAGACCTTCGGCCTCCATGTTGGTGCAGACCTTCGGGCTACAAGGGGGGGGGTAGCCGCGAAGAGTACCTATGGGTGCGGCGCCTCCATGGTATGGGGTAACTGTCAGAAAGGGGGTAGCCGGACCCTCAGAATATGGGTAGCTCCCGGCCCCTTTAAACACGCAGGACGTAGACAGCTATATTGAGCACAACCTTACAAAATGAGCAGAATATGAGCTATGCTGCCTGATATATCAATTTATTGAGCACCTAGGGACGCACAATGTGCAAGTACAGAAAGGATTAATCGCACTACAAAACAAGTATAGCATATAGCTCAAGTTCTTGCGGAAATATGTGCATTTTCGTGCATCTAAGGTCCTACGGGCCCATTCAAAAACTGTTTTGACACATCCTCGCAGTGTAAATATATGAAACCAGCTGCACACTATGTGCACATGTATATGAGCACGAATTGCTCTCAACAATGAGACAAATAATACACATATACAGCTCTAGTGGTTGCGAAGATATTGCAATTTTCGTGTATTATGGGTCTAATAGGCCCTTTCAAATCCTGAGGCGTAAATAATTTGCAGTGATATAGATCACGACTTGCTCTACAAAATAAAACTTGTGTATTTAAGTCTCATGGACCCACTTTTGACCCAAATCCCACATCTTGAAACAAGCGCATAGTAAACCACTATAACATAACACTCTTCTTATTTGATCTACAAAATGAACTCAATTTGACTCAAATACGTATATATACCGATGGTAGATATGCAATAAATGTATTTTTTCTGTTCCCTTCGCGACTCATTCGGTACGGTTTTCGGGGAAGATGTTCGAAGCGGCCTGGCTAAAAGGCTCAGATACAGATTTCGAGCTTTCAAATGAAAGTCAATCCACCAAGCCAAAGTTGAGTTATGCGTGGCACCCTAAAAATTCAGTATCGGACATAGTCAAATTTTCGTCCACTATCCGGTTAGTAAGAATATTTCGCTTCGCTCGTTTCACTCAGCATAGTCAGAATTCAACTAACACTAGTAATTGAATCTGTAACAACCACCAGTTTTAAACGCGCTCAGTGAATCTTACTAGTTTTAGGCGGCGTAATGCGTTTAGTTGCCGGCGGCTTAAGACCTGATGCCTTTGGAGGAACCATTTTCGACGCGGGCGCAGCAGTTGGTGCTCCAGAACTCGGTGGAACACCACTATCGGTTGTGCTTGCAAGAGATTCTGAACTTGTATCAATACCGCTACCATTGATAAATATCTGTAAAAATAATTCAAATTGTTGTATAAATTACGAACGTATATGTCGATAAAATTATATTTTACTTGCTTAGGCTCTAAGGCAAAGAAAAAACTGTCCAAAGCCTGATACTGATATTTGGCTCGACAACAAATTCCCAACTATTTATTATACAGTATCCGCAGGAAATTACCACTGCTACGCAGCTTTCACTACGTTATAGCACCGATACCTCAAGGTTCGCACGATCGAAGGGCGACATCCAGTTATGGTGCGTATAGTGTACGAGCATTTTCCTATTAGTTGCACAACAACTCAACTTTCCTATCAAACGCCATCTCTCAACTGACAATGGTATTCATAAAATTTGTTTTTGCATCCATATTACTGAATCTTGGCACAAACCTGGCTTTGCCGCACAAACATTCCATGGCCGTCGCCACATTCGAAATATTTTTTGCCCTGAACAGAGCCATTATTTTTTCCGTACGGTTCATCGAGTTCGACACCTATCCATTTTCCGGTTGCAAACTGAGTCGCACCAACGTATCGTACAACTCCCGGAAAGCGCTTATCTAAAACTAGTAACTCTATCGAGATTGCAGAAAGTAGTGAAGCATAGGTACACCTACGCCTTTTGCATGCACAATCAGCTCTCGATAGCATACGTCGATATATATGCTATATGTGGATATCACGCAATACCGCACAAGTTAGAACAAAATTAACACCGGTATTGAGTTTCCCATGCCCGAAAACCCCAAGGTGAAAGTTATTAGCCGCCCGAGACGTCACAACAAATTCTCAAAGCTCAAACCCCATAAATCCAGAACCGGAGCCGTACCTAATCGAAAAACAAAAAAGGGGCATCGGCATTTATCATTTTAGCATGTAATAAAACCAGAGAAAAAATCGAAAGTTAAGATAAAAATAACCTTGCTTCCGTGAACGGTACTAAAAACCCTCATTTTGACCTCTGACCCAGAATCATGGGACGTCACACTCCCGTACCCATGGAACCATGGGTTACAGAGCAAAACCAACACCGGCAACGAGTTTCCCATGCCCGAAAACTCCAAGTGAAATTTTTCAGCCGCCCAGGAAGTTAGAACAAATTTTACAATTTTGGGTCGAGGAACCATTGGGGCACCATACCTCAAACCCCATAACTCTCGAACCGGAGCCGTAATCGAAAAACAAAAAAGGCATCGGCGTTTATTATTTTACTATGAAATACAACCAAGCAGAGAAAAGAATTCGAAAGTTAGGATAAAAATAACCTTGCTTCCGTGAAGGGTACTGAAACGGAGTGAAAACCCTCAATTTGACCTCTGACCCCGAACCATGGGGCGTCATACCTCCGTACCCGTGGAACCATGGGTCACAGAGCAAAACCAGTATACGGCAATGAGTTTCCCATGCTCGAAAACCCCCAAGTGAAACTTATCAACCCCCCAAGACATCTGAACAAATTTTTAAATTTTGGGTCGAGGAACCATTGGGGCACCATACCACCTATATATACCTCAAACCCCATAAATGCAGAACCGAAGCATTAATCGAAAAACAAAACAGAGGCATCGGCATTTATCATTTTACTATGAAATAATACCATCCAGAGAAAACATTCGAAAATTAAAATAAAAATAACCTTGTTTCAGTGAAGGTACTAAAATGGGGTAAAATGGGGCAAAAAACCCCACGTTTTGACCCCTTATCCCGGAACCAGACCCCAAATCAAAAACTCTCGGGAATGTACACGGTAAATCGACTATGCCGGTTCGAATGAGCCCAAGACCATGACAATCGGTTAGGTCTTTCCCGAGTTATGGCCGATCACACACATACACAGACGGAATTTAAAAGATTTCACCCGTGCAACACACAATCACCACCACGTTTCACTATGTTCTGAAAATGAACAAAACTTTATAAACAAAGCTATTTAGTGACGTCGTTAAGTGAAGTGGTCAACTGTTCTATGTCAGTTCAAAACCTAGTATCCTTAGAAGTAAACAGGTTTTTTTAATTTCCGAATCGCGAAAATTACGCAAACCTGTTTTTTTAAATGCGTAACGGTGTACCAAAAAAGCGTAATTTTTATCATAAAAATTTTTATCATATCACAATATTTAAAAAATCGCTGGAATGAGATATGCAATAATATCAGCATGTAATTGTTTCTATCTTTCCAGAACGCATTAGTTATACGGATTCTTGAAAGACATAAACTGTTTATGCTGCTATTAATGCATATTGTCATTGTAGCAGATGCTGTTGTGCATTGGGAATCATGTTGAATAATTTGGGGAAAATATCCGGCCCATATGTCAGCTGCTGAGTTTTTCCTCCGGACCTAGAAATAAAAGGCGTAAATCACGCAAAGCTTGATCAAAAAAATGCCAAACGGGTCCTCAAAAAAGCGTAAATTACGCAAAAAAATGCGAAAAAAAAACCGTGGAAGTAAATGACACTGCCGTAAAATCCACAACCCTGCCCAAATGCAAAAACAATCTATTAGCATACTGCAAACTACCTGCAACAAACAAAATGATGGGCGAATTATCATCGTTTATCAAGATGTTTGAAGATGTAGTTTTATGTATGATTTTCATCTTGTTGAAACAGGGCTTCGAGTCATCGAGAGGAAAAACGCGTTTGACAGTACAACCAGCAACAATAGACAGTAAAAACGAGAAAAATAATACCATTAAACACACAAAATATTGCGGGTTCCTAACTAAATTATCACCAACTCCGACCAAATGAGGTACACTTCGAGCTTAAAATACTCATCTAGAAATCACAAATCTAATTCCAAAAAGTCATTGGGAAATGTCACAATGGATAGGCTTCTCGTTTCGCCAGGATGATTAGAATCTAGGATTGAACAGGGAGCTTCGAACTCTAAAAAGTTATGCAATATTTTAACCAAGACTATAAAATGTTAACAAATGGTCAGAGAAACATGAAAAACCGCTTCTATAAATGTCAGAAAAAAAAATTTTCAATAAAAGTTTACTTAATTCAATCGGATTTTGCGTCAGAATGAAATTTTGCAAGATTTCGTAAGATCTTTACGTCAATTGGAAGTGTTTTTACCAGCAGGGAAGCAAATATTTTTGCCAGACGGAGATATGATATGATAAGCGCACATGATATTTGCCAATGGGTACAAAAAATACCACGGCTTTACACCACCCATTTGAAGAAGCCAGATATATACTAAATCAAATTTTGCAACTCTACCGACATTATTAATTGAAAAGAATTGAATGCTGTTCATTCGATGTTTGTTTGACAAATTTAAAACATTGTCCGAAAGATATTCGAATTTTATGATTCGTTAAAGGACCTGTAAATTTTATTCACAATTTGTGTTGGCAGTTCGTTCAAAGTTCGACAGTCATTTATAGTATATACACTTATATACAGCAACATAACCTTGTAAGGACAACATCCAAACTGATTCCATTACTACAGCTAATTTCTAGTGCAGATGGTACGGTTTTACGTAAACGGAATGGCAAAAATGGCTGCTTCGGCTTTCAGCGACAGAGTTTAGAATAATCTCAAATGAGTACATTCGATAAAATTATAGTACCGTTGTATAAAATATCATTAAAAACTAAACGTACCAGTTACTTCAACACGGATGCCGACTTTAATGGCAGACGCTGATAAACTCATTTTATTTCACACTATAAATAAATGTATAACGAACAAGGTCGGTTAGGGTCAATGAATCAGATTTCCTGAAAATAGTCGTCTAGGTTAGTACGTGGCATCAAAAATAGTGTATATTGAGGCTCTTCGGTATGCTGAATACAAAGATTTGGTTATCTGGAGTTTAGCGTAAATATTTCATGCCTTTTCACGGATTTAGGGTCAATGAACCCGATTTCCAGCATAAGTCTGCTTTCAGTCGTTTTGTTACGCATAATTGCGTACACGTCACCAAGAATTGTCTATATATATATAGGTTTTGCGGTAAGCTAAATACGATAGTTGGTTATCCAGAGACCAGCACAAATACTTCATGCGTTATCAGTTGTTTTCGTCGGTTTGGGGTCGACGAAGTTTAAGGGTTTTCAATGACTTCAGGGCTCAAGGAGTTTTAGGATGGAGGCTCAAGGTTTTAGGACACTCATCAAACACAGCCTGTAACGGATGAATAAACAAAACAAAACTTAAAATGAAACCACTCTCGCTGTTTCACCCTCGCTTGCGAGTTACTCGTTATCTAGAGCCATGAAGACCCATATATTTTTAAATGGTGGGTGAAGTATGGCCGTCTTCTTCCATTTCGGGTCTCATGGGCCCATTTCCATACATATTTTAATCCAATCCTATACCATGGAGTAACAGGAATTCTGATTTCAAGTAATCGAAGTTTAGGTTGTACGCCTTTTCCATATCTGCAGGGTGGCATTTGTAATAAATGTTTTCCACTATCTAGTTAAAATAAACAACGATCTCAACCAAATGTGCAGCACTATTCTTGATGCTATTTGTACAACATAAAAACAAAATATTTCCTGTACATTAAGCCACTTCTATTAAACAAGTTAAAAGGTACAGAGAGGTAACACTACTCAACCAAACACTAATATATTTTCTGAAGTATCGCTTAATCCAGAATTTGTTACCTCTGGCATTTCCGAACTGATCCTACTTAGTATCCTAAGACAAACATCTACTGCCAAGTATGTTTTTATTAATTCGTGCTTGTCATATTTCGTGCATTATACTTTGCTAAAAATTCTGAAAATTATTAAAACTAGTCATTCGACGATGAGAGAAAACGGGCGACCTTGGTTACTGGCAACAACCTCACTAAGAAATGATATGCAGATACATAGAGCTTCCCCCATCCACAAAATAAGCTCAGAACGCCATATTTTAATTGGGTATGAAGTTACAACCGTTTTCGTATAATTGGAGTTTCATGGGCCTTTCTAAAATATTTTTGGGCCCTATATCCTGGATACGAATCTAATTTGACTGAAATATCTAAATCCGTTGTAAAGATGCAGCCATAAAATTATTTTGTTATACTCCGTTTTGACCCGACCCATCTCTATGACCCACTTTTACGAATGGAAGCATTTGGTTTTCGATCTTAACTAAAAGACAGCTATTGCCCGCGACGACACCAAACGTAAAAACGTGACTTATAAAAAAATTGTCACATTTTCGGTGACACTGTTGGATGGTTCAGTCAAAACATTGACTTCCAACATCACTACCACAATCACTTTCCCAGTACAGAAACTTCCAATAGACACTAGTAAATATCCTGTGCTGCGCAGTTTGGTTCTCGCAGAGCCGATCGTAAAATATCCTCAGTCCGTCGACATAGATATCCTGATTGGTTGTGATTACTATTATGACTTCGTAGGGAAAGCTAGCATCATCAATGCGGAAAGAGTTATTTTTATTTCCTCGTCGCTCGGTTTCATAGTCACGGGGCGCACGCAATCGTCACACACTCACACGTTTGTTGCAAATTCAATGATTTTATTGGGGCATAGTAGCATCGATGATAACTACGATCTGACTGTTCGATTTTGGAGCTTGGAGGATGTAGGTGTAAAACTTCCAACGTCGGCGAACGACGACTAGGAAACACTGGAGTAGTTCAATCGCACCGTAAAACGCGATGCTAGTCGGTATTCCGTAACTTGGCCCTGGAAAAACGATGCTTCAGATTTGCCCGACCATTATCAGCTTGCATTCGGTCGTTTGCAATTATTGCTCAAAAGATTGTCCGCCGATAAAAATATAATCAGACTGTCTAAGATCAGCTTCAAAAAGACGTTTTAGAAGTAGCTCCAGCCGTTCCATCGAGTCACAAAATACATTACATTCCTCATCATTGCGTAGTGACTCCAAACAAAACAACAAAATTGCAAATTGTGTACGACGCTTCCGCCAAGCTGCATAAAAATTCTCCAAGTCTAAATGAGTCGTTGCACCGAGGTCCTGTCTTGTTGGACGATGTATGTCCTCTATGTGGCCTTTTGGTACTATTTCGAATGAAGCGTACATGCATTGTCGGCGACATTGAGAAGGCCTTTATCCAGGTTGCCCTGCATGATGACTCCCGTGACGTAACACGTTCCTTGTGAATCAAGATCTCACAGTTGCCTCGACTGGAGATAATTTGATAATTCTCCGCTTTGCGAGGCTTCTTTTTAATTCATACAGTGTCCATTTTTGCTTGGAGCGGTCATTGAATACCACATCAAAAGTCCAAGTTACCAGTCGCCTCAGACATTACAGGCAATATATATGTTGACAATATCATCACTGGAAAAGCTAATACTGACGATGCGAAACAGTATTATCTTAATGCCAAAAAATTTTTGAACGATGCTGCCATGAACCTTCGTGAGTTGTATAGCAACAGCGCAGAACTGATGGCAGTTGTCAAACCGGAAAACCATCACCAGGATGTAGAAACAAAGGTTCTCGGCCTGAAATGGGGCACAGCAAAAGATACATTGACGTGTACATCGTTTGATTTTCGTGATCATCCAGTTGATACTAAACGTCGCATGCTGAAATATCTAGCCAAGGTGCTTGACCCCTGTGGCTATTTCTCTGCAGTGACAGTGTTGGCCAATTACTGATAAAAAAGCTGTGGCATCACAAATACGGATGGGATGACGTTTGCCCACTGAAATTGTCGATGAGTGGAAAGGTTGTGCAGCCGATCTTCAACAAATATTCAATAACCCAATTCAACGTTTATGGTCAAAGGCAACAGGGCGTCCTACCAATTATATTGTTTTTGTGATACATCTGCCAAAGCCTCTGCGGCAGTAGTTTATCTTGTGGTCACTACATACAATAGTGCTTCTATTGACCGGATTTTCGCGAAACCCAGAGTGGCACTTATTAAACCAATGTCTATCCCTCGACTTGAGTTGCTGGCCGTCCTTATAGGTACACCTTTGCTTAGATACGTTTATCAACACTTGCGAGTTGCTGTCAAAAGTATTTTTCTATGGTCCGACTCCAGGTGCGTGCTCCATTGGCTCATCAAAAAATCAATTCCCACTGTTTTCGTAAAAAACAGAGTCGCAGAGATTACTTCATACAAAAACATTTCTTTTCGGTATGTACCAACCGATCTTAATCTCGTTCGCCTATCATCACGTGTACGCACGTTTGAAAAAATTGTCGATTGCTGTTTGTGGTGGAAGGGTCCCCTCTTCCTACAAGAATGCGTTGATAATTGGCCAAAAGATATAGAAAAACGATTACTGATGAGTGTGCTATCCCGCAATCAGATCCTATCGTCGATACACAGTCTTCGTTAATAGCTGTCGATGACCTCTTTTTGAATGTAGCAAATTATTCCAGCCTGACAAAGTTGTTGCGGATCACAATCTGGGTTTATCGATTTATCAACAACTGTCGTAAGAAAAATATATGCCGGCCATTTTGGTTGCCCCGTAAATAGCTGAAGCTTTGAAGTATATATACTGGGTACTGCGTATTCAAAAATCATCGTTTCCCGATTTTGACTCGAAGAACACAAACAAAAAGATAGCCGCCAAGATGTCACAACTCGATGATTTCCAGGATACTGCCGGATTGCTACGATGTGGTGGTTGTTTTAGGTCTGCGGACATTTCGGATGACGCCAAATGACCCATTCTACTGCCAAAAATAATCCATTCACTGATCTTGCCATTCGTGATCAACATACAAGACTTCCATGCGGGAGTGGCCCACACTTTATCACAGGTCCGATAGCGATATTGGGTCATACATGGTCGAATACAAGTCAAAAAGCTGATAAACAATTGTATGGTTTGCCGCGTTGCTCATGGAGGTTCGTATCGGCTTCCTGCTTACCCACCGCTACCAGATTTTCTCGTGACACAGCAGAAGCCATTCTCGCGGGTAGGTATCGACTACTTAGGTCCCCTCAACATTTAGTCCAAGAATGGAGAACTGAAAAGTGTGGATTTGTTTGTACACATGTGCAGTGGTTCCAGCTATTCATCTTGATGTCGTTGAACAATTATCCACCCAAATCCACCCAACACTTTCCCATGGAGCCGAAGATTCGTTTCGTTTTTTTCCGCACCAAAATTTGTAATTACAGACAATGCAAACAAACTTTCGTGCGGCCAATAAGACGTTCGAAGGGCTGTGGGGTAATATACAAACTGATGAAACCGTGCAGAGATACACAGCATGCCGCGGTATCGGCTGTAAGTTCATCACCGAGATCGCACCCTGGATGGGTGGTTTCTATGAACGAGTGGTTGGTATCGTCAAAAAATGTCTTAAAAAGGCCCTTGATAAGCGCTATGCCACATTAGGAGAGCTGCAGACAACAGTTACCGAAATCACTGCTGTTGTAAACTCCCGTATCATGGTTTATACAGAAGCAACGCCTTCTGAATCGGCGATCACCTCATCACATTTTTGGATGGTCCACAACATCACTTTCCCCTTAGTTCACCACAGGGACACGAATTTGAAATTAAAGAGACAAAAGCAGAAGACATTATCGTTAAATGGCGGCGCTTTCAATCAAATATAAATTGATTTTCGCGTTCATGGAGCTAAGTATACTTGCTCAGTTTGCAAACAGGCGAAAAGTTCAAACAGAAGAACACAAGTACAATAAAACCTAATATCGGTGATGTCCTGATTAAAGACAATCTGGCTAGAGCAAAATGGAAAATAGACATTATCATCGAGCCTAAGCCAAGTAGTAATGGATACGTCCGAAGTGGCTCTGTTCATTTATCAAACAAAAAATTCTACGCAGACCTTTAAAGTTATTGTTTCCACATGAAATATCTGCAGAGGTCAACGAAACAAATAACGTTCCTAAGCGAAGATCTCTACCACAGTCGGCCAAAACGCGTCGGTCACGATCATATACTTCGAGATGGGCAAACATTCAGTGATTCACAATAATTTTAAAAAAATTTCATAAGTGTAATATACAAACTGGTTAACAATAATACTTGCGCAAACAATACAACTATTTCAGCGATATTTAAATGCTCACAGTCACTTCAATTGGTCCCAATGACGCATTGACGAAATTTTATGTTCACGATCCGCCCTTGAACTTCAATGGTGTCAAGTTAACTTCAATTGAACTGGCTAGATGTTGCATCAATCTAGTTCAAGATGGTCGCAAAGACGTTGGGGAGAGAATAAAAAACAATAGAATACTCAATTTCCAGCCGGGACAAATCGGCCAAGGGCTCTGTAACCAAGTCAGTGCCGAGTTGACTTTTAGCACTCAATAGTTTATGCTGATCTTCTTCACGCTCAAGCGTGTGACGTAAACAGCCCCATCTGCAAAGCAATACTTGCATACGTAAATAATTCAACAACGGGATCGTTAGCTGATCTTCAGTTTGTTCTCTGTACGTCAAAGCGAGAGAAGCTGTGGTTTGCGAGAAAACGAGCTTAAATGCCAAAAACGTTTACAGGATACAACTGATATGGCGAAGCCGTTAATATGTTTAAAGATAAATCCTATAGAAAGACGTGTCCCCATTCGTCGCAAAACCAGAAGCTTATTTTTTGCTCAGCTGTCAACGAATCCGGCGTATAAAAAACTGTCCTGTTGCTGTTAGACAGTCAGGGCCGACATTTCGAACATATTGTACATGGATTTAGTGGGCTTTGTCAAGAGGCCGATACAACGAAATCGCACAATTTATCACCGAACGTCAATTCAATTTCCGTGATTTTCAAACAGTCATCATTCAATGCGGAATTAACGATGCTCAACGTAGCTCACATGAACGTAAGATGTCATGGTTGGAACTCGAATGCCTTCTTCGGGAGCGATTCACGTTTCCAGATGGTCCGCGAATTTTACTAAGCTGTGCCATCCCCGATGCGGTTGCACCTGATGTTGAAGGATTCAACGAATGGATTTCGAAACGACTCACAGACACACGTATGATGCCAGCGTTCCCTCCAAGTTTTGAACTTTACCCTACATCGGAAAATATCTACGCACACGACAAACTACATTTGAATGTGCTGGGTATCAAGGTTCTCTTGAAGATCTGGCGAAAAGACCTGCCAGCACTACGGTTTGTGCAGTTTTGTCTGCACAACCAGTCGGTCACAATTAGGCGACAAAACGACGGATATTTCTATTTATTAGACATTCATCTTTACCTGGAAGACAATTCCAGGTCGTCACACCAAACAACTGATTGTCGAGCACAAAGATAAAGAAAGTAACTGGAATAGGAATAATAATTATATCAAAATGGAAGATTTTTGGAGGCAAGCAATATGTTTGGGTTCGTTTTGGCCTCGGAGTGTGGTCAAATCCTATTTGTTTTGAACATTGATGACGATTCTACGAGCTGAACTCTAAGAAGAGAAAGGAATTTTACCGATCTGTAGAAATGGAAATAGAAATTTCCCTGTTTTGGACTAAGTGTTGCAAATTTTATTGCGACAAATTTAGTTGTATACGTACAAATAGGTGGGTTCGTTACAACAATTAATTCCGGGAATACATATTTTTTGATACATATGGTAAGCGTCATAACAATTGTTGTACCGGTTTTGCGACTGTGGTTTCGATATATATGTTCTATTTGCATGTTAATCCCAATATCGAAGTCTGATTTCGAAAAGACGTCTTGATAATTGTGAAGTACGGTTGCCAAGTACGCCTTCCCTTCTTCGTCGGTAACAGCTTTTTCCTGATCGAACTCGGTTGGAAATTCTATACTGTTCGTGTGCTCAGTTTGATGTATTATTTGTTGTTGGAAATGTGCGATTTTAATCCTTCGTTGTTCTTTCTTCCTTCTATGTGTTTCCGTCTCTACAATTGATATCATTTGCGGATTTTTTATCTGAATGTTGCCGGTCCGTGATTTGATGATCGGCTTTCCTCTTTTTCCAACTTTGGTCCATTCTGCGCTTTCCATTTGGTTCTTTTTTGTTTCTTTTCGAATCGATCCGTTGTTCTTTGGGCTTTTTCCTCATCGACCACTGTTCTTGCAATGGTATCTTCGACCTTCCGTCCCAGTAGCTGCTCTTCGATTATTTCCATTTCGACCGTATTCAGATTGAACACCGGTATCGTGATGTTGCATTCTTCTACTTTGGCGATGCTGTTCGGTATTGCTAGTCCGTTGTTAGTCTTCATCAACGGTCCTACTACTATCGTATCACCTTCTTTTGTTCCTTCCGGAGTCTTTTTGATTTCGATAAATTTCGCCGGCCATGGTGGGATCACTTGTTTGTACGCACACTTGCAGATTTCGAGGTGGTTATCATCTTCTTCACTCATCGATCCCATTTCGTAGGTTGGCCAACAATGCGGTATCGGTTGACCGTCCATCTTGATTTGTAGTTGTTGATAATCGATCACCAGTTGAAACGCTGCTGGAAAGGTATGTCCGTATATCGCGATATTTGAAGTTTTTGATTACGATGAACCGGATCTTTCGTACATTCTTTTCCAAGTGGACTTGTACGAAGAAGTAGCCAACTGCTCTTTCTGTTAGATCTCCGTTGAATCCCACTGCACATAATACCGTTTCTCTAAGTGAGAGATGCTTGAAAAACTTTTCGTATTGTTCTTCACTGATGATCGTTATTTGTGATCTCGTATCGACCAAACCTCGGAATTTCTTGTTCCCTTCGGGATACGTGTCGATATACTACCTTGACAGGACTGCCGGGTTGCTGCATGGTTCATGTTATTTCAAATGATCCTTTTGATTAACTTCTACGAATGTTTCCTTTTCTCGTCCGCCGACATATCTTCAATCTTCCCGAATTGTTTTTGAGTATTCTGTTTTCTTTCTACTCCACTCGATTTTGGTGGTCGGATGTTCGCCATTTCGTTCGATTGATTCGGTCGGTTTGGTAGAATCCTGTATCGGTTTTGACTTTGTTGCTGACTTCCCGGTCGAGGTTTCTCTTGTACTTTGTCCCATATTTCTTGGGCCACATTGTTCCGTTCTATAGCCAAACCTTCCGCAATTCCATTCATCACCGTCTGTCGGTTTTGTTGCTGTTGGTTTGCCACCGGTACTGGCATTCTTTATTGTTGTTGTCAATTCATTTGCGGTTGCATTGGTTGTTGAGGTACTTGTATCGATTGCATTGTTTGTAACATCTGTTGCTGCATTCTCGTTTGACCATAGTACGGTTGCATCGCCTGTTGGTAATTCATGCCACTTTGCATTGGGATCATAGGCATCGGTGTTGTCCACGGTTGCAGTACTTGTTGGTACTGCGGTTGATGTACTTGCAATCGTCGATTATTCCACCGTTGCGGTCGCCATTGCATTTGTGGTCTTTGCCCTCTCGGCCGTACTGCTTGTTGGCCGATGTGTCTCGCTTGATTGAAGTTCGCTTGACTTGGTCGATTAGATTGATTCTCTCTATATCTTTATCGTTACTCACTTGTGTGCAATCCTTGAGTCATTTGTTGATCGACGTTTTCCACCGCTTCGGCTTTCTCCGTCAACGTTGCGAAAGTTTCTTCCACTGTCACGCACAATCGATTTCGGGTTTCGTTCTTCAACCCGGTGATCAACGCGGATTTGAGGAGGATTTCTTCAACGATTGATTCGGGTATACCTTTCGCACAGGGAGTAACCGGAATTCCGGTTCCGGCGAAAATCGTGTTCCAATCGCGGTTCCGGCAAAGGGCAAAAACCATACCGGAACCGGAATTCCGGTTTAAAATTTTTCCACGTTTTTTGCTTCATCCTGTAATCCAAACATATGTAATATATATATTATACAATGATCAAGCTCCAATACAACCAAGCAAAAGAAAAGATTAACTAACCAATTTGCCGTGTGAAACGTAAGTAGGGCACATAATTTGAGCAGGAATTTTTCATAATAACCTGCAGGAGTTTGTTAAATCAAAGCCAGGTCGATGCTTGTAGCAGCTATTTCAAACATTCATAAGTCTGCGGGGTACGTTCGAATTATACCGGTCCAACTCGGTAACAGAGTATGGCTTACGTAGAAGTACTTAGCCTATTCTTGGCTAACATAAATTGCGTCAAGCACCAGCCGGTGCGCTTTTAACTTTATAAATAATCAGGCGAAATTGAAGTAAAGTAACGTTATCTGCAACGCAAGCAGAACCTGCTTCCTTGGCAATGAACTGTATTTATTGAAACTGTGCGAGCAGCATCACAGTGTGTCTCATTTATAGCATTCTGATTAGAAAGTTATCATCATTATCATCCAATTGACGGGCACTGTTTGTCCAACGCTAGCCTAAACAGTGTCTCTGACCACTGATCAGAAAATTACCTTCTATCTATTATTTTCTCTTAAAATCATATAAACCAATAATTTTAAGTTTCCTACAGAAGAACATGCAACAAACGTATGTGTAGTAAAGGGAGGCGACTGGAGACAGAGCGAAATTGTGTATTCTACGCTCCAAGCTTTGTAAGCACATTCGATTTGACGCAGTATACGTAGTGGTGTATAGTGGAAGACATTTTTTGCTCTGAATGTCCAAAACCGACTTATTTGATCGATAAATAAACATTATTAGCTTCCTCAGTCTCTTTAAAGTTTCAGAAAGGCAATAATACCTTCGCAATACATTAAGTTTAATGTAAAAATTATTTTTAATGCATTTTAAATACACTATATATACCTTCGTTTCTTCCATCATCTGTTTTACTATATATAAATTTCGAAGACCAGGTTCCGGTTCCGGTTTAAATGGGCGGTTCCGGTAAATTTCGGTTCCGGTTATTTCCTGCTTTCGCGGTAAAGGTGTTGTCCAGCGTATACCCGTAAACTGTCCACAAAGTCTTTGACCGTTCCGGTGTGTTGTAGGCTTTGCAACATATTCATGTGATTCGTTAATGTTTTTGGAATATCGAATCATTCTTTGAACTTCTTGACCAATTCATTGTAATTGCTGAGTTCTTTAGCTTTTTCGAGCGTCAGGACCTCCAATTATTCTTCTGCCTTCCCGCTCATCTTTGCTTTCAGGGCTCGCAACTTCTCTTGCTCGTCGTCAATACCCTCTTGACCAGCGTTTTTTTAGTTCTTTACGAAATTTCTCGAAGCTTGACTCGCCTTTGTACGCTTGTAGATTACGAACTTCGTTCTCCATTTTAACCATGATCGCTTGTCCAATTGACTGTAGCGTTGTATTTGGTATTTGCGGCGTTTCTTTGGACAATACTTCGACCAATTGTTGATTCATTGTCATCAGATCGTTGATTTGACTCGTCGTTGTCGTTGTTTGTTGGGGTTGATGGTGTTGGCATACGTATAGCGTTGCCGTTGCTAGTGGTACTCTTGGATTAATCATCGAGTTGCTTCCCGCAATTGGGACTTAATAGTATTGCAGCACCAATGGTGTTGTACCTTAGTATCCATATTCTTCGTTTCGTATTGCACCGGTTGCCATATTCTGTACTTGATCCCATGTATTCATCGTTTGAAACGCATCGACGTTCGTCGTGGCACACCAGATTTGCGCTTGATAGGATTCATTCGCGCTTTAAATTGCACCGAAATTCGGGACTTCCACTTGGTTCCATGTATCCGTCGTTTGATTTGCACCAATTCTTTTTTTGTTTGCACCGAATCGATCTTGGATCACGTCGTGTTGAATTTCGTTTGCCCCGGGTTTGTCTTAGTTTACACCAAATTGTGTTTGGCTTACGTCGCGTTGGTCTTGATTTGTGTTGTGTCGCGTTTGGTTTGTGTCGAATCGATATTGGTTTGCACCGAATTCTTCGCGACTTGCTCCGAATTGTTCAAGGATTACACTGAATTGATCATTGCTTGCCCTGCATTGTTTTCGATTTGCGTTGAGTCGACTTTGACTTGTGATAAATTGATCATAATTCGCGTCGAGTTGGTCGCCGTTTGTAATGAGTCGACTTTGGTTGCACCGGTTGGTTCTTTTCTTGCACCGGTTTCGTCACGGTTTGTATGGGGTTGCTCTCGGTTGTTGTTGAGTCGTGTTCGGTGTACACCAAGTTCGTTGTTCTTTGTACCGAGTTGATCGTTATTCGCGCCGAATTGAACGTGGTTAATGTCGGTTTGGTCTCGGTTTGCACTGAGTCGTGTTTGAGTTGTTCCGGGTTGGTCGTTTATTGCACCGAATGAATCGTGATTAGTGTCAATTTGATCTTGGTTTGTGTTGGGTCGCATTGATTTTGCACCGAGCCATTCTATGATTGCACTGAAATAATCGTCGTTTTCATCAGTTTGATATCGGTTTACGTTAAATCGCTTTTGATTTGTGCAGATTGCTTTTGAGCTCAGTTGTTGCTATTGCTCTTGCATTTGTTGGATCTCGACTATGCTCCGATATGCACCTATTATTTCGTGGTCATCGACTGCAATTGTTATCGGCTACGCCAGCGGAATCTCCGGATCTTCTAGATTGTATATTATATTCGTTCGATCTCTTCAGCGAGAGTTGCATGCTTCTTGATGAATTGTAGCTGTCTTTCTTTTTGCTGTTGCAGCTTTTATATCGTTTCGCGGATTTCTTTTTCGCGATCTTCTGTTATTGCGAATAACTGGTCGTTGCTCGTTTCTTCTTGAAACATCTCGGTATACGTTTCTTGTAGGCTTGTTCTTGTCTTTTCGGTTCTGGCGTATTCGGATCGAATTCTCCCGTTTCTTCGATCTCTTTTGTCATAATCGAGCTTCTCGTCGATCCTTGCGCTTTTCGTTTGGTGGTTCTTCGTTCCCGACATTCTTATTCGTTGTCGGTTCTTTACAAGTCGTTGCACTAAATGGCGTTCTTTGAAGTGGCATTTTAATATCTAGAGTTTAAACAGGCTTACGTGAAAAACGTCCTGGTTGTGTGGCCTAATAATTCATAATACGATATAAATAATTCTTATTTTGGCTTCTCCATTATTCAGGGATTTTTGGGTTTTCGAAAACTATTGACGACCTTATTTTATTTTTAAATTGTCCCACTTTTACACAATATCGTGGTCAGCATGTTATATTTTACGCTTTGTAGTGGGGTAGCGGTTGGATGGGTATTTTCCCTTATGACGGCTATCGGCACTTAAAAAGGGACGGGATTCGTCACCTGAAGATTGTGTGGTCCGAGGTGTGGCCAGTAGTATGCCGGTGGGACGTCTAGTGTGGTGCTTCTCGACAACAGCTGCGACTGCTTCAGCTGCAAACCAGGAGACATCGCGCAGACCTAACCCTCACGTATCAAATACTACCTACATCATAAAGGTGATTATGACTGGCTAAATCTCTTTGAAATAGCTGATCCAACTTCGTCTAGGACAAGGGGGAACTCGATGAAACTACTAAAGCCACGATCACATCTTAATTGTCGATTATATTCTTTCACCCTGCGAGTTATTCGGCCCTGGAACAGACTGACTGATTATGTTGTAAACTCACCGATAGTAGCATCTTTCAAGCGGCGGCTCCATGTCTTTGGCGCACTCCCCGAGCTTTGACGTCGTTCTTCCGCTCGTTTTTGTTTTCTTACAGTTCGATAAACAAGTCAGTCTCCTGATTGTTGGAGACGTAATCCTCGCCGTGGACGAACAATAAAATTGCTACAACATTCCATACATCAAGTCTTCGGCGATGGTACGATATAAAGTAAACATTCGATAAGCCGGAATCTTAGCGTGTAAAACTCAGCGTGCACTAAAAGGAGGTAAAAAAGCCGAGAAAGTTCTTTTTCGCCGCTCACACTACCAAGCGTCCTCTGTAACTCACTGAAACAACAAAAGACAAGCCTAACACATGTTAGCTATTATAGAAAATTAATGCTAATTAGCATGAAACTAAAACCAAAGGAGACGAAAAATAAAAGGGAACAAAGGGGAGGAAGGGATATAATAAGCAATTTGGTGACCAGCCCGGAGTTTTTAGGAATTTTTATGGTTTTGGGGCGATTTGGCCCAGGACTCCCACTGTAGCATAGTGGATGCCCAACACCTGGGTGTTATTTTCTTTTGGTTTTATGGGGGTAGGGGTTGGTAGGGGATTTTTCCTTATGTCGGCTATCGGGATTAAAAAGAGGACGGGCGTCGTCACCGAAGAATTGTGCAGTTCGAGGTGTGGCCAGTAGAGTGCCGGTGGGACACTGGTTGCGGCGCGCGTCTTTCTTTTCGTGAGCGAGGTTAGGTATTGCCTTATATTTTGCGTTGCGGCGTGATCCTTGCTCGGCTCTATTGCTCGAGTTCCAGATAGACGGTCAACAGACACGAATAATAAATGTTTATTACAAAGGATAAAATGTTAGGCACCGAGACACCGTTCACTTCTTTAGGCACTTTTTTGATACTACAACCGACTACGTATATACTTTATTCGGTGCTCCTTTTCAAAAGCCTTGGTACTATTCTTTTGTACCGTTTTTTCGCTCACACCAACTTCGCGCTAGTTTCCCAACACAATTATTCGAGCTCTCGTTACCAAAACAGTGGTACTTTCTTTCGTACCGAACTATTTTTAGCTCACGATAGTGCTTCACCGGACTTTATTGCACAGTCTGACTTACTCTAATGCACAGTCTGACTCGTACTCTTCACGCACTTCGGCCAATGATTTCAATAATCTCGACGATCCCTATCTATTCGTTTAATCCTTAGGGTTATTTAAAGCTGAGAAGTATTGACCTAGTCCTTAACCCTGAATTATACTAACTAATGTTTGAAGGTTAAACTTGGGAGATAAGGGTTAGATAGATAAAGAAGAGGTGGGTTAGATGCAGAGCACCTTGTTAGGCAACCTATGATTTCTGCCCATTACACAACCCAAAGCTTACCAACTATGCTAGAGGTAATCTAGTTATCAGATAGCCTTCCTGTCATGTTAATGTATCTTATCAGCTTACAGGGGCCTTCTTTCCTGACGTCTAAGATGGTTACGTTGTCTGAACCATAAACTTTTCTTTGTTGCTTCCATACTATACAATCACACATGAAGTGATTGACCGTTTCTGGTACACTACACTCATTACAGTTACGTGTTGGTGACAGTTTCATCTTGAACATATGATCGTTCAATACACTATGGCCCGTAACTATCTGCATGCATAGTCTGAGTCTTCTCTTGTCCATACGCTGTAGGACTCTTGTTCACTTCTTGTTAAAGGCTGGAAATATCTGCTTAGTCTGTCTACAGCCGTCATGGTGAATCCACCTGTTCTCCATTTCTGATCCAATTCTTTCCTTCACGTAGCCATAAAGATAGTTAGCTGGAAGTCCGACTACAGGTTCTGGTCATTGAAAAGGGGTTAAGGAGCCCCTGCGAGCAAGCTCATCCGCCTCCCCATTACCCCTTACATCGGAATGACCTGGAACCCATGCTATATTAACCGTGTACCTTAGGCAGAGCTCGTCAAGAGCTTCCCTACAGTCTCGCACAAGGCGTGATCTGACGTGAAAACTATTTAGAGCTAATATTGCAGCTCTGCTGTCTGAAATTATCCATACCATCCTATTTGAATCTATCTTGTATAGTAGGTGCCTGACCGTCATGATGATGGCAAACACCTCGGCTTGAAAGACAATACAGTATTTCACAAGAGGTGTGCATAGTTTGTCACCATCCACGACGGCACCTGCTCCTGTTCCAATAGTTCGACTGCCAACGGCAATCTTTGAACCATCTGTGAAGCAAACCACACTATTTTCCTCAACTGTATCTTCATACCATTCTAACCAATTGCCTCTGGAAGGAGTATACACATCCCAGGTCGGTCTGTCTCTGACCTCCAGTAGCATAATATCAGATGGTTGTCTGACTACGTCCGGAGGAAGAGCATCCTGGATAATGTGA
This sequence comes from Trileptium ribeirensis, assembly GCA_030248225.1. Taxonomy (NCBI): domain Eukaryota; kingdom Metazoa; phylum Nematoda; class Enoplea; order Enoplida; family Thoracostomopsidae; genus Trileptium; species Trileptium ribeirensis. The sequence continues at coordinate 8,162 of JASANE010005040.1, read as the reverse complement.
TGTCTAGAATTATCTGGTTTCCAACTCCATAAGCCAGTGGCACGAAGCCTGATATAGGCTCTTATGGCTGACTCCTTTATCTCTAGATCAATCGACTTCAGACCCAAGGATAATTCCATACCAACTGTGGGTGTCGATTTCATAGCTCCTGAGATCATCACACATGCTAATCGCTGAATTCTGTTCAGTTTCGCGGCTGAGCATTTAAGTTTTGCTCTATGCCACCACACCGAAGAACCATACTTAATTATAGGTAGAGCTATGATACGTGTTGGGGCTGGTGCCTTTTTCACCACCAAATTTTTCTTTTTCTTTTCACTAAAGGCCGCCCCCACGCCGCCCTGGTATTCCCTATCGCCCTCGGCATGGCATATGAGCGTAATATGTGCGTAAACTATATATATATTCTACTATATATAAATATATATACTAGCTATGTAATTATATATAAATATATAAAATATAATAAAACCTATATATTTACTAAAACTCTCCTATCCCCATAAATTTCCCAAAACCTAAATTTCATAAATAAAATTATATAAAACACACTTTTTCTTTTTCTCCACCCTTTTTCTTACAATATATACCTTACCCACCCTTTTCTTTTACACACAACCAAAATTCTACCCAAAATCCATTTTTCTTCTTTTTCCTATTTTTCTACTAAAATTCAAACTACCCTCCCTTTTCCAATACCTAACCAAACCTCTCCAAAATTTAATATTTTCTTTCCCTTACCCCATCTATTAAAATATATAAACCTCCCCTTTCCCCTCTTACTTTTTCCTATAAAATTTCCTTTTCCTAAATTTCACTTTTTCCTCATTTTTCTCCATTTTTCAAACATCCCCCATTCCCTCAAAACTCAACCCCCATCCCCTAAATTTTAATATCCTTTTTCATTTACCACCCCTATTCATATATCTACCCCACCCCTTTCCACCTTCTTTATTTTCCATAAATTTCTATTTTCCAAAATTCCCATTTTTCCCCAACTTTTCACATTTTACAAATATCTCCTATTTTCTAAATACTTAATTCCCACTCCTCAAAATTTAAATACAACCTCCCCTACCTACCCCCTTCACCATATTAAAATTTCACAATCCCCCTCTTTATACTTTTCTCAAACCACACCCCAACTTTCCACCCCATTTCTCCTTTTAAATTTCCCATTCAAATTTCTCCTAAATTTCATATAATATTTAATATATATTACTATTATCGCGGCAAGCGCGTGCATTGTTAATACAGTACAGGGTACTGTCGGTTGCGCCTATGTAGCGATATTATTATTACTAATTATTGACTTGTTTTTATACTGAATTTGGGGTGATGATTAGGTAGTGTGTATTAGTTTTTGAGTTTTTAGATAATTACTTAGCTAATTAAGGGACCTTCTCAGAGTAAAGTACGACGTGTCATTTTTAACGTAGACGGAGTTAGTTTATTTTTCTTTTTGGCGAGCGGTTGAGTGCGCGATGTTGAGTTTTTGTTTTAATATTTCTGGTCTCTCGAATGGATTAGCTAGCTATTTTAATTAGTTCTTTTGACGTTTCATAGAATATACCGAGTGGCGTTTCGAAATGCAGTGTTGACAATGTGTTGTTTGAAAATATGCTAGTCGGTCACAACCCGTTTTTCTTTAGATCTACTGGTTTGTAATGCGTTTGCGTTAACGATATGCTGTTTAACGGCTTCGTATATCGGTTTTCATTGTTTTGCGAGTGCTCTCGAATGGCTCGACTATTTACCTCGATTAGCATCATACCATCAATTCTAGTAAATTTAGCGGTGACTCGATTACATATAAAATACCCCGAAACAATCTAAGAGTGCGGGACGTCATTAACTAAGTCTTTAGCCGGAGGTTGTATGCAATGCTTTATAGAGTACGTTGGAACTGGAAACTCTTGGTATTCATCATCGGTTTACGTCCTCCGCCAAGCAGAGTGTTGTGATGTTCGCTGCCTGGATGAACAAGGTAAAACGGAAGAGAGCGCGCGCCCTATTTGGTGTTATCGACCTGGAAAAGGGACTTGATATTTTTATTATGCACTTGGTGTTGTATTAAAGCGTATTACTCGTGTACTATCGACGGGGTGTTATTAGTGTAAAATCCACGGAGTGCCGTGACCTGCTTCGGAATTTAAATTTCAATAAGTGGCATTTGCAAATCAAGCGTTAGAGTTAACGATTCAAAGACGGTTACAAGCTTCAAGGGTAAAGTCCACTAATGTGGTCGTAACAGTATAGTAGGCACTGTCAAGAAAAGGCACTTCGTCGCATTAACTAATAAACCTTTATCGCCACTGTGCCTGTTGTTGGTGTCGTTGCAAGAGAGCGTAATAAACCTAATCGGTAGCTCACAGAGCGGTTATTTAGTCCAAGTTCCACTCGAATAGCAAAAAGCACGATTGGAGTTATCACCACTTTCCTGGTACGCCAGACCACGATCTCGCGCACCCCAGTTACTAGATAAACATATATTTGGTGGCCCGGATTGTAGTTAAATTGTAACATTAGTGTGTTATAGTAGTGTCTGGGGGTCGGAGCGTCGCGTAGCACGGAAGGAACGGCCAGACAAAGAATACAAAGCTCCGACAATACGATGTATCCACAGGGTTACCTTAGGTTTCAGGCCCCAACTCTTACCTATTGCTGACCTGCAAACCATTAGGGCTTTTGTGGTCTTTGTGGTAACATAATCTATCTGTCTATTCCAATAAAGCTTGGAATCAATCATAACCCCTAAATATTTGACCTCATTGACAACAAGTGGAGCAGCACCAAACACGCTGACGCCTCTGGTGATATGAGGTACATGCTTCCGGCTAAGCACCATAGTATGGCACTTTAGTCCGTTAACTTGCAGGCCATTGGGCCTACACATTTCTAATTTACTGACAGCTGATGACAGAGTCTTCTCTGTTGTAACCGCTGTATGACTAGATCGTCTGAATATGCTTGAGCATATGTATTCCTACCATTCAACAATTCTAACAGCTCATCAACTACCATAGTCCAGAGAAGTGGGGATAGTACACCACCTAGCGGGCAGCCCCTCGTCACACTGTATGTGACGGAGGCGCCCCCAGCTCCCATATAACCACACTCTGGTTAAGGAGGTTTTCTAGCCATAATAATAATAATAATAATTTTCTAGATAAGGGTTAAGATCTATGTTATTTGTTACTATATTAAAGCCCTTGGAGGTTGACACAATGACGCCGGACAGTAGCCACTGTGCGATTATCTAAGTACCTAGACCTAAGCCTTAGAATTACGCTAATAATGCCATTTGTTTTAAACAGGCGACTCCGGGCGGATGCCAACCACGTTATTAAAACTGTACAGTAGCGGTTAAATACTATGCAGTTGAAGTTTCTCACTACTGGCCTTGATTATTTGACCTTGGGATGTTTAGTAGCAGGAATCTCGTTAGGTGGTTATTCGAATCCTCACCACTTACTCAACCGGTCTACTCAAGAATAGTGCGTTCCACACAATGACGCTGGACGGTAGCCACTGATGTGTTAGCACTACTAATTTTATTCGAGTCCCACATACACTCTCACCCGGGTAACCACTCACTCGACGCTGGGCCGAAATTTGTAAAGTATTACTAGCCCTTGTGTTATACTACTACCTATCGCTCCTAGTATTCTTATCGCCCCGTGCTCACGTTTTTATAAGGAAAGTTAATATTATTAGGTAGGATAATACTGCAAATAGGAGTACTTATTTGTGTCGCTGCTCACGATTCTTCCGTTGTAACAGACCACTTTTCACTCCAATCCGCAACAGTCCATGTTGGGGCTGGTGCCTTTTTCACCACAAAATTTTTCTTTTTCATAAAGACCGCCCTGGTATTCCCTGTCGCCCTCGGCGTGGTATATAAGCGTATATTTGCGTAAACTTGTATATATATCCTACTATATATATTATATAAAAATATAAACTAGCTATGTATTTAACTGTAAATATATAAAATATAATAAAACCTATTATAATTACCAAAATTCAGCCATGTCCCTCCACCTCCCAAAACCCAAATTTCATATTTCAAAACTCTTAAAACCTATTCTTTCCTTTTAAACACCCTATTTTCCAACTCATATCCCATATTCACCCACCCGCTCCTTCTAAAACCAAAATTTTACCCAAAATCCATTTTTCTCCTTTTCCTATTTTTCTACCAAAATTCAAACTACCCTCCCTCTCCCAATACTTAACCAAACTCCTCCAAAATTTAATATTTTCTTCCCCTCACCCCATCTCTTAAAATATATAAAACTCACCTTTCCCCTCTTACCTTTTTCCATAAAATTTTATTTTTTTAAATTTTCACTTTTTCCTCATTTTTCTCCATTTTCAAATATCCCCCATTCTCTCAAAATTCAACCCCTATTCCCTAAATTTTAATATCCTTTTTCCCTTATCACCCCTATTCATATATCTACTCCACCCCTTTCTAATTTCTCTATTTTTCATAAATTTCTATTTTCCAAAATTCCCATTTTTCTCCAACTTTTTACATTATTCAAACATCTTCTAATTCAAACATTTTCTAAATATTTAACCCTCCCTCCTCAAATTCCCAATTTCAACGCCCCTACCTACCCCCTTCATCATATTAAAATTTCACAATCCCCCTTTCTCTGCTTTTCTCAAACCACACCCCGCCTTTTTACCCCATTTCTCATTTCAAATTTTTCATTCAAATTTCTTCTAAATTATATAATAAATATATAAAATGTATATTATTATCGCGGCAAGCGCGTATAACTTTAATATGATACGGGGTATCGTTTGTTTCGCCGTTTGGGCGCCTTTCATATGTATAAACGGTTACTCGTTATGATATAGTGAATTTAATTGCATTCAGTATGGATTAGTGATTTTTGGTTGCGTTTTGAAGATAGGTTACCTAGCTAGGTAGGGACGGTAGTATAAAGTACTACGTGTCATTTCTTTTTCAAAATTGTCTTATGTATGTTTATTGGTTTCTAGTATATAGTTTTATCTGTCTAGTTGTGGACTACCCTGAGATTAAGAGAATATTCGAAGATTACAAGTTTTTGCGAAATGCGCTAGCTACTTTATTAGAAGTTTCAACCACACGGCGTGTAATTTCAAATGGTCTATCTTTACGATTTCCATTTCTTTTTATAGAACTAATACGCGTCGATTGGCGAGGAAAGGTGTAGCGATTTATACCGTTTTATTTCTCAGCTTAACGCGATCTGCGAGTTTGCTCGAGTATAGCATGAAGATATAACGAGTTGGTTGTGTTACATTCGAAATCAATAAGGATTTACTTGAAGGCCGACTGCGTTTTATCCGAGATGGGGTGAGGGGAAGAAAATATTAAATTTTGGAGGAGTTTGGTTAAGTATTGGAGAGGGAGGGGTTTTTGAATTTTGGTAGAAAAATAGGAAAAGGAGAAAAATGTTTTTTTGGGTAAATTTTGGTTTTAGTAGTGGTGGGTGAATATGGGATATGAGTTGGAAAATAGGGTGTTTAAAAGGAAAGAATAGTTTTTAAGAGTTTTCTAATATGAAATTTGAGTTTTGGGAGGTGGAGAGACCTGGCTGAATTTTGGTAATTATATAGGTGTTATTATATTTTATATATTTATAGATAAATACATAGCTAGTTTATATTTTATATAATATATATAGTAGGATATATATACAAGTTTAGTACACATACGCTCATATGCCATGCCGAGGGCGACAGGCAATACCAGGGCGGCGTGGGGGCGGCCTTTATGAAAAAGAAAAATTTTGTGGTGAAAAAGGCACCAGCCCCAACATGGACTGTTGCGGATTGGAGTGAAAAGTGGTCTGTTACAACTAATAAATTGTGAAGCAGCGACACAAATAAGTACTCCTATTTGCAGTATTATCCTACCTAATAATATTAACTTTCCTTATAAAAACGTGAGCAAGTGGCGATAAGAATATTAGGAGCGATAGGTAGTAGTATAACACTAGGGCTAGTAATACTTTACAAATTTCGGCCCAGCGTCGAGTGAGTGGTTACCCGGGTGAGAGTGTACGTGGGACTCGAATAAAATTAGTAGCGCCACACATCAGCGGCGACCGTCCAGCGTCATTGTGTGGAACGCACTATTCTTCAGTTACCGGTCTTTAATAAGTGGTGAGGATTCGAGTAACCACCTAACGAGATTCCTCGGCTACTAAACATACCGAGGTCAAATAGTCAAGGCCAGTAGTCAGAAACTGCAACTGCATACTATTTAACCGCTACTGTACATTTTTAATAACGTGGTTGGCATCCGGCCGGAGTCGCCTGTTTAAAACAAATGGCATTATTAACGTAATTCTAAGGCTTAGGTCTGAGAGGTACTTACATGAATTCGCACAGTGGCTACTGTCCTTGGCGTCATCGTGTTAACCTCCAAGGTGCTTTACTATAGTAACAAATAACATAGATCTAAACCCTTATCTAGAAAATTATTATCTATTATTATGGCTTAGAAAACCTCCTTAGGAAGAGTCGTGGTTATATGGGAGCTGGGGGCGCCTCCGTCACATACAGTGTGACGAGGGGCTGTCCGCTAGGTGGTGTGACTATCCCCACTTCTCTGGACTATGGTAGTTGATAAACTGTGAGAATTGTTGAATGGTAGGAATACATATGCTCAAGCATATTCAGAACCATCTAGTCATACAGCGGTTACAACAGAGAAGGCTCTGTCATCAGCTGTCAGTAAATTTGAATATCGTGTAGGCCCAATGGCCTGCAAGTTAACGGACTAAAGTGCCATACTTTTGTGCTTCACCGGAAGCATGTACCTCATATCACCAGAGGCGTCAGCGTGTTTGGTGCTGCTCCACTTGTTGTCAATGAGGTCAAATATTTAGGGGTTATGATTGATTCCAAGCTTTATTGGAATGGGGGGGGGGTTTATGTTTCCACAAAGACCACAAAAGCCCTAATGGTTTGCAGGTCAGCAACAGGTAAGAGTTGGGGCCTGAAACCTAAGGTAACCCTGTGGATACATCGTTTGTCGGGGCTTTTTGTTCTTTGTCTGGCCGTTCCTTCCGTGCTACGCGACGCTCCGACCCCCAGACACTACTATAACACACTAATGTTACAATTTAACTGCAGAATCCGCTACCAAATATATGTTTATCTAGTAACTGGGGTGCGCGAGATCGTGGTCTGGCGTACCAGGAAAGTGGTGATAACTCCAATCGTGCTTTTTGCTATTCGAGTGGAACTTGGACTAAATAACCGCTCTGTGAGCTACCGATTAGGTTTATTACGCTCTCTTGCAACGACACCAACAACAGGCACAGTGACGATAAAGGTTTATTAGTTAATACGACGAAGTGCCTTTTCTTGACAGTGCCTACTATACTGTTACGACCAAATTAGTGGACTTTACCCTTCGAAGCTTGTAACCGTCTTTGAATCGTTAACTCTAACGCTTGATTTGCAAATGCCACTTATTGAAATTTAAATTCCGAAGCAGGTCACGGCACTCCGTGGATTTTACACTAATAACACCCCGTCGATAGTAATGGAGACGCTTTAATACAACACCAAGTGCATAATAAAAATATCAAGTCCCTTTTCCAGGTCGATAACACCAAATAGGGCGCGCGCTCTCTTCCGTTTTACCTTGTTCATCCAGGCAGCGAGCATCACAACACTCTGCTTGGCGGAGGACGTAAACCGATGATGAATACCAAGAATTTCCAATTCCAACGTACTCTATAAAGCATTGCATACAACCTCTGGCTAAAGACTTAGTTAATGACGTCCCGCACTCTTAGATTGTTTCGGGGTATTTTATATGTAATCGAGTCACCGCTAAATTTACTAGAATTGATGGTATGATGCTAATCGAGGTAAATAGTCGGGCCATTCGAGAACCGCAAAACAATGAAAACCGATATACGAAGCCGTTAAACAACATATCGTTAACGCAAACGCATTACAAACCAGTAGATCTAAAGAAAAACGGGTTGTGACCGACTAGCATATTTTCAAACAGCACATTGTCAACACTGCATTTCGAAACGCCACTCGGTATATTCTATGAAACGTCAAAAGAACTAATTAAAATAGCTAGCTAATCCATTCGAGAAACCAGAAATATTAAAACAAGATCTCTAACATCG